>JARHVA010001223.1:132500-247500 GCA_037957365.1 Torreya grandis | reverse complement strand
TACTATCTAGAATTATAAAATAAGTTACATAACATGAGGTAGAAATATATCAATGTCAAGGAATACACCTATGAGTTTTATTAAATCACCATCAAATCTATCCTTTGTGAAATAAATCAAAATAAAGTGGTGTATATATATATATATACATACATATATATATATATATATACATATATATATGTATATATATGTATATATATATGTATATATATATATAATATATATATATATATATATACATACATATACATATATATACATATACATATATATATACATATATATATATATATATATATACATATATATATATACATATACATATATATATATACATATATATATATATATACATATATATATATATACATATATATATATATACATATATATATATATATATATATATATATATATATATATATATAGCCTTGGTATATAAGATGAGTTTAACATGGCGAGAATCTAGTATGTGGAAGAATTTTATCATTGTCATTGAAATTAGAGGAGAATTTTTACCTTGTAAAACATAGTGTTTCATGAGGAAGAGGAGAATTTAATTTGTATGAGGATGAAGTGGTGTTAGAATAAACCAACAAAGTAATAGATAAAGTATGAATTTTCAAATCCAAGCACATGCATAGGACTAAATACATATGCATAGATCTGAATAGGGTCGTAAACATGGATGGACATATTACCCATCCCTAGGGCATGGAATATTTGGTCAAGGAAGGGGAAGAAGATTTCATGGAACATGTTTCATTGGTGGAAAACATGGACATAAAGTGTATAATTGGACTTAGGTATAGAGTAAAATTATTTAAATGAATGATGTAATTACACATTTCATGCATGGATATGAAGAGTCAATCATATATTTGGAGCATTTTCTGGATCATGTGTGTGGATAAACTCTCGTGATGAATATGGTAGTGTTAAATCCAATAAGGAAGAATCATGAGTCAACATAGATAAAGTGTCTCTTCAAATAAAATTTTAAGTTGAGAGGTAAGTCTTATAAGATGATAGTAGCCAATGGTAAAACTAATAATATTGACTCATGTGAGATGATGGATAAAATATATTTGAAGAAGGAATTTCATCATAGTCCATATAGAGTATCATCACTATAAAAATGCCATAAGATATTGGCTAATGAGTAGTGGATTTTGATGTTATTCAAAGGTACATACAAATGTGACATTTAGTGTGACATCATGTCAATGTATGTGTGTCATGAATTTTTTGTAAGGCATTAATATGCACACTAGTTGATAAAATTAATGGAATTTAAATAATAATGGTAATAAATTGTACTGAGAATACATTAGAGGATAAAGGAGAAGTACATTGTAATTTTTTTTCACACATATTGATTGTTTTGGGAAAGGAATTCCTAAAGGAATTAGAGGAGGAAACATTATATGTTATCATAACAAAGTATGTACAAGATGTATGCACCTGAGGAGATGAAAAATAACTTCCATGCAAAGTGAAGGAGTTTTTAAACTGGTTAATTGAAATCATACCAAGTGATATACTAAATGGTTTTATACCCATGGGAATTATTAGTCATCATATGGATATGATACCTATATTAGATTTTCTAAATAAATCAACATATGGGCCAACACCTAAAGAAATTAAATAGGTGTAAAGGAAATTAAAAGAGATATTAGATAAAGACATGACTAAATAGAGTATACTCCCATGTGCAGTACCTTTAAATACTAAAATCTAGTATTATATAATTGGTAATGTCAAATTTGACCTACCTTGACCTTATGTGACTTGTGTGTACACATATGGATCTTATTATCCACTCTCTTGCATCTACATGCCTTCCATAGGTCAAAATGTTTTAATTTTATATTAGTTACCTAAAATAATTCCATAATATGTCTCTAACTTGGTTACAATCATATTCATAATATCTCTAGATCATTAGGTTAATTTTACTACCTTCTAGATAGAACTATTAGAATTAAAATATTTTAGAGTTGTATACTTTCCCAAGCTTGATTAACTCATATTGTACCAATAAATTATCCTTTTTAAAACTCAAATCATTCTTATAAGTTGGCCTATAATTTTTTCATATTTGTGGTGTGAGAAAGTACCTAAACAATCCCATATAAATACAAAATATGTCTAAGTCTATTCCTATTTAGGATTTGCCAAGAAAACCTACTATACACATATACACATTCAAAGTGATTTCCTATTATTTCTAATTCAACCATCAATCAAAAGGATCAGGTCCTAGGCAAGTTTGAAACACCTCATACCCACACCAAAGTTGTCATTTTACAAGTATCAAAATTTAGGTCATAGATTTCATTCATTAAAGAAATAATATTGCATATGTACACTTAACAATAAGAATTAAATGTAGTTTTAATTCCTGCTTCAGAGTATGGATATATAGGTAGTGCTCAGCCATTCATTGGGGAGTGGTTGGGATTAACTTAACCCACATTATTTCCTTTTTTATATATAAAAACCTAGTGTAAAAAGTGGACCTAGGGTTTCAAAAAAAGAGAAAGGTTTTTAGAATTTCATGCATATATAGCTATTGGAGATCACATACAAATATGGATTATAAGTAAGAATAATATCATATGTATAAATATAGAAGAAAAACTCAGCTAGAAGAAGTAATCATGGTGTGGAACATAACATCATGAAGTTAATTGTTTTTATAGGCACAGCCAACAACTTTGATCTTGATCCAAGTGACTACAGTCTAATTTACTACCCTTTCAAACTTTTTCATTTAGTTTCAAACCTAGATAAAATATTAAAATGCTAAGTATCTTAATCTTCCTAGTTTTTATAAATAATAGTTATAATTGTCAAATTAGATCCTACCTTTTATATTCACTTTTATGCTTATTATTATATTTCATACAATTTGAATCAATTCAATTTTTTTAATCTTAATTATTTTTAGAATTTTTAAAAAAATGTAAAACATATTTCTAAATGCATTTACATACTAAGCACATCAAAATCTAAGTCTTCACTTAGGGTTTCATTCTTATTTTTAGGGTTTTCAACTTCTATTTAAATGCAATTTTAGACCTAATTTATAATTTTCCCCCATTTAAAAATTAAACCTACCTATAATAGGTGTACATAGTTTTTTTTCTTGAATCAAGCTATGATTTTAATCATCACATGTTGTATTCATTATTATTTTTTAAATGTAAAAACAATGTAATTTCATGGATAAAATATTTATACATTAATAAGGCTAAAAATAATAATGAAAAATATTTAGCCTTTATTATTATTATAATATACAATTTGAGTTTCTTCTTGATACCACTAGGTGGTAAAGGGAATGAATGACTCCTTTTTTTTTATCCCCTCCCCCTCCCTTAAACCTCAAGGTTTTACTAGCTACCATCCCACCCCTATTATTCATCCAAGGCTTATGTTTTATTTTATAGTCCATGTTCACTATTAGAAGAGGTTGGATGCCTCACTATGCATGGAAGGATGGATATAGTCAGTGTTTCTCTTCAACCCTATTCACCTCCCACAAAGCCATATATTAAAACCAAAGGGTATGGTATCATTGATCAACTAAAAAATACCCATGTTAAGATTTATATTATTAACTTACTAAATAGATCAACTATTAACAATGAAATATTTAATGAGGCATTATGTGAGAAAAATCTCCAAAATGATACAAAACATACATACTTTGATTATATTATGAATTCATTAAAGAATCCAAAAAATTCATTAAAAATGGAAGACTTACCTACCAAACATAAAATAGAGCAAAATATCTCATAATGATTCATTTAGGTTCAAATTAGAAGCAAACCAGTCAAACATGTGCTAATAGATAATTAAAAAGGAATGAATATATAAAATATACATTTCTTACAATAATTGCGTATCAATATGGATAGTATTCATTTTTTTAAATCAAAACATAAGATTTTTTGATAACATTCCACAAAATTATAAGACAAAAAAGCATATTGGTGAAAAATTTAAATGGGAAGGTCATATAAAGATGTAACCTATATCTATGTGAATTATGAAATAAGATGCCTCCATGAATGGAATGGCTTCTAGGTGTAGGAATTTCCTACATATATGCATCCATGTAGAATGTGTAACCTATATTTCCTGAATATCACTCATATCTACAATGAAATTCATGTGTGTATGAAAAAGGATATATAATATACCAAACATGTCATAAATAACATAAATTAATAATGTGAACTAGAAAATCATGTCATGATTTGGTATTGATTTTTTTTTAGTTTTAAAATATTTTGAACAAATTATTGTGTTAACCAATTAACTAATATAAGTGATGTTCATGTGGAGGTCTTGTATCAAACATGGGAATGGTCATATTTTATGAGAGAGTAGTATCATATGTATCTATATTTGAAAATAAAAAATGATTTCATGCTATAATGAAATGATCATCATCATTAGAATTGTAGGATCATGTTTATGATAGGTAGCTCTAGGAAGCATAGTATCTTGTGGATTCCACTATTTATCAAGAGAAACATGAGCATGTTTTCACCATGGAAAACACTAAATTATATATAACACTATATTAAGAAGTAGAGTAAATACTAGATGTCAGGAGTCTTGAATAACCCTTTGCTATAATGGGAAATGAAGTACTGGTCAACTAGGAAATTCAACTAATTTATCTAATATATCTATTTATATTGAACATAATTATGTTCTATAACTTAATGTATATAATGGTCATGGATAGGTAAAGTCATTTCCTACATAGGACAATCTTGAGTAGTGGAATAACCAATTGTGGTGTTGGTGGGGATGGAGGAGGAAATGACTTTGCCTGAATAGAATATTCAAATGGAATACTAGAAACTATTACCACTCTATTTAAATGTACATACTTGACACATATATACACTAAATATGGTACTACACAAAGCTTGTGTATCCAAGATAATCTTAACAACATGCTAAATACTATTGTGCTTGGTATAACCATGAAAAAAGTATAAATTACTTTTGGGACTATTTTAAGAGGTAACACAATAGTCCCAAAGGGTTATACCTCTGCCCATTAGATCCTTTGACTATATTTGTTATTTCCATCAAATCCTAATTTTTGTATCCAATGTTATTAAGATGTTTCATAATACAAACATTTTCACTTTAACAATTGTCTGCCATAACACTATGAATAAGTTATGAATCAATGTAGTCTTATAGAAATTATGAATTTAAATTTGATTCATCTTCCATGATCTCATTATCATTAAATTTAATTTTTAGGTTATTATATTTAAATTCATATAAGTGTACCAATAAGACTATTAAATGGGTGATCATATGTCTAAAAGGAGGGTGTGCATTGTATGTCATATTCACCCTCATTAATATCCTTATTATATATATATATATATATATATATATATATATATATATATATATATATAAAGTTTTACTAAGCGTGACTAGGTAGAAACCACTATGGTAAGAAGTTAAACTAGATACCACAATACCATGCGGTAATTACCAAGCTAGACCACCAAATAAACATATAATAACTACTAAATTATCCCATAAAACTATATACAAATGTCAATTTTAAAGTGAATAATCCAAAATATTAGGTGTCCTTCCTTTCTTACCTCTACCTCCATCCATAGACCTTATTTAGAATCAACCACAACCATCTATTTATCTAAATTTTGAGATTCCAACATTGCTATGTCCAGTACCTATTTATATGAATCTAAATGATCCAATTTGTGACCTATTTTTAATCCCCCCAATGGGTTATTCAACTAAGACTTCTAATTTTTTATTGAATCCACCATAGGAGGTATAATTTCCTCAACAGGGTTTGCATGTTTTTCATTTTCATTCACCTTCACTTCTATTTCAACCTCATTTTATAAATCCTAAAATATATCCTTTACCACCAATTTAGGGTCTAGAAAGTTCCAAATCTTATATATAGGTTTTTATCCCTTTTTATTTTTCACTTGAGAGTGGCCTTGAGGGTAAAAGTCATGGATATACCCTAGAAGTCTACAAGGATGACATCTAAAACTTGTGTTTTCATAATCCAAAACTTGAGAATGATGTGATTGAGGAATTATTTTATTAGGTAACCCTTTATCCAAGTAAATATCTACATAAATGCACACATAGTTACATAAGCTGGCTGAGAATCTTTCTTTAGCATCTTTAATAAAAGTACCCAAAGCATCACCTATAACCTTGGGCATCGACTTGCATGGGTAAATTCAGTAACTGAACCCACACTAGCATATTTGTGATAAAGAGTGTATTTAGTACAAAGGTCAAAAACCATGGAGTCATAAATAGTTTTGAATTATTACAAAACCATGAGCCTTCTAGAATACATTTCATATAATCTTCCTCTTCCCTAAAATAGACAATAAAAAACCTCTCGAACATAGAGCTATCTCACAATTTTTTGAACATGTTTCAAAAACCCATTGATATAATATAGTTTTAAAATTAAAATAACCATTAAATATAGAAATTAAATTATTAAAATTAAGTGTTTACTAATATTAAAGAACATCTTGGTTAAAATGTCCATTAAAGGCACCTCTTTTGCTTGATCAACAATATAAACTTGATGAGGAAGATTTACTTGCCTATAAAGTGGCTTAGAAGGAACCTTCTTAACCAGATATTTAAAGGATTTAGTATCATCTTTATTTGACACCAATTTTGAGAAAAACCCATGATTAAACTCATCATCATTAGTTGTGTTATAGGAATGTAGTTGCCCCCTATAGACTTAGTCGCTTGATCACCTTTCACCCCACCAAACCTTCCAGCTCCTTCTTATGTCAATTTTTTGATTCTCTTATTTTTTTAAAATTTTATTGATAAGCCCAACCATTTATTGGATCCTTTGACACCTCATTTCATGCCTTCATATCATCCCTAGATGCACTACCACCAAAGTGAGCTTCCCTAATCTGCTCCAATAATGCTCCAATACTAGTCATAATTTTCAATACTCATTTTATATTACTACATGATTGATAAGGCTATTGTAAAATATTTTAAACTTTTCATCTTCATTAGGTTGTCATCTGGAATCATTTTTAGGTTCATTATACTCAATAATGTTTCCAAAAATGATACATTTTATCTCATGCCTTAGTTTGACGCATTTATTATTAGAATGACCAAAACATTATTATAGGTAAAATATACATTACTATCATATCCTATAGGTGTAGGTTTACTCATATCAACACCTTATGGTGTAGAGAGAGATATAACATTGCAATATATTAACTTTGATAATAGGATATGAATATGTTGAGGTAATCATAAAAACTTCATTCTTGGTGAAGCATATAATACAAGACAACTATTAGTTTATGTTACTAAATTAACTATTATTTTTACCTCATTCTTAGAATCTTTGATTTAACCTTGTACTTTGGTTTGGTTTAATTTTTTGTTGTAACATTAGGAACATATTTGATCTTATTCAAATAAATAAGATTAGCATCTTAGTCTCTAATTTTATGACATAACTCATCAAATGATTTGAATTTATCGAACACAATAGACTCATGGAGAGGAGAAATAAAAAATTTCTTGAAATTTTTTTGTAATGCATTATTGGCCATAGGGTTTATCATGTTGGAGATTATGGTATTATACCAAAGCACATAATCACTAATTGGTTCATTAGATACTTTCTTAAGTATTAAAATCTTCTTATATGATACTTTATCATTGATATTGATCAAAAACATTTATTAAAAACTAATCTTGCAAACCATTATAAATGCATAGTCATTAAGACTTCAAATAAATTACTTAGTCGATAATATTTCATTGGATGTAGAGTGCATATATTCTACATGAAAATAACATAGTTATTTATCTAGGTCAACTTTACCATCATAATATGAAATAATAAGAGATATAAAACCCAAAGGTAAGGGATAAACTAAAATCTTTGGGGTTGATGGATTAAGAAAAAATGCATATGAATCCACTAAACTACTAGCTTTAAAAGCATCATATTCTATCTATAAAACCTTAGTCTTTAGAGATATAAAAAATTTCTCTAAAGATCATGTATTAAGATAGGATGATGATGTCACATGTATAATCATTAGAGGATTTTCATAATTTGGCTTTGTAGGAATAAGCATACTAATATGAATGAAACCTTGTGTTTACCCACACTTTAGGTGGGAATCACATATGTAACCAAAGTTATAGATGTAGAAATAGTATTAATAGTAGTAGTAGTAGTAGTAGTAGTAGTAGTAGTAGTAGTAGTAGTAGTAGTAGTAGTAGTAGTAGTAGTAGTAGTAGTAGTAGTAGTAGTAGTAGTAGTAGTAGTAGTAGTCGTAGTAGTAGTAGTAGTAGTAGTAGTAGTAGTAGTAGTAGTAGTAGTAGTAGTAGTATTAATACCTATTATGGAATTGGTACCTCTAAAATATTTATTATTAATATTCAAACTCTCATGTTTTTATTCTTCAGACATGACAACCTTAGATTTATGTGTAGCTCTAAATTCTATGATTAATTTTAAAAACTTTTCTAATTCTTGAGAATTTTTATTAATTCATTTTGAAAATTAGATATTGCTTTAAATTGTTAATATATATCACATTAATATCAATAAGATGTATTATATCTTAGTATTCATGATAATCATGATTAACATGTTCTAAATTAGACATTTAAACATAATATTTTATTTGTAAACATCCATTGATAATTATTGTATCAAAATAATTTAAAAAAAAATGAAAACTAATTACATTAAATTTAACCAATTTATATAGAACCAAATGAATCTGATTATGTTAAATATGTGCATCAGCTAATATAACACTTTGTCTAGATTTCTTAGATGACATAAAATTAATTCATGAAAATATGTAGAAGAATAGGTCCAAAGGTGAAAAAAATTATTTCCATTTGAATGGAAAAATAAAAAAATATAACTAAAACTTTTTAAAAAAATATAAAACCCTATAAGAATGATGAATCAACTCGAAGCTCCACAACATTATTTTATTTGGTCTCAATTCTAACATGCATTGTGCCACAAAGGGTTTGAATAGGGGAGATTTTGGTAGAAGCTTGTAGAATCATATGATGGGCAAGGATCATGACCTATTTGAACAAATTTCCTATGAGGAAGCTAAGTTAGATGAGTAGGCATAAAATTATGAAGGGTGGCTTGTCTAATTTCATGGAGCATCTTCTCAGCCATGACCCAGGACTGTCAAAGGACTTTTCTCAAGGGTGAAAAGACTGGGAGGTTCATATGCATGGATTGAGGATCTTGATGACTAAATAACTAATTAGGAGTATTATTATAATGAATTTATTTGGGATTAAGGTGTTCAAGGACAAAACAAGGAAGGAGGATCTCATAAATATCTTCTTCAATAAGGAAAAAAATAAACCCAAGACATTGTCCCAAAAAGGGTTCACAAGGACAGAGTTGTCAAGGAAGTGGCTTGAGGTTTGACTAAAAATTATGTGGTATATTACACTAGAGTATAAGTACAATGTGATATTATCCCATCACTTCCTTTTACTCAATCATTTTAGAGGACACACCATCAACCTCCCATTTTTTTGTTAAAATTGTTGGAAGCCACGATGATGGAATTTAAGGGAAATACATTAGCAAACATCATTCATCAAGGCATTATTCTCTTGTTGGTTAAGAAAAGGGAGATTTTATGGTCCATAATATTATTGAAGGTGATTGATATATTAATTGAACAAGAGGAATCAGACAAGGATGAGGTCTCCTTCACTGAATCTAATAAGGGGGAAAAATGGCAAGGAAAAGCTTGAGGGAGCTAAAGGCGAGTCCTCTCAAGGGGACTCCAAATCTTGATTCAATAATAGGGGCATCTCAATTTATATGTCACAAATTAATAGAAAGGGTTGAGGGACCCCAAATCCCAAGATCAAGGAAGGAATTGATCACTTCATGGATAACTATTCATAAAGATCTCAATGCAAAAGCTACTCTATAATGATATTATGGAAGAATTCAAAAAAATCAAAGGGATGTTAGGTCTTAGGTTGGGGGATATGTAGGCTGGTAAAGAATAGGTGGGTACTAAGGAGCTCACCCTATAGGACAACATTTAGTGTGGTAGAGTGGAAGATAGTAGGGAGCTTGAATAGGAGATGGAAGAAACAAAGTTGACTAGCATGAATCAGAATAGGAAGGGCGAGGACAAATAATAGTTCATGGGAAATCACACCAAAGGTAAAGAAAAAATCAAAGGTGAAACTTTAATGGCCAAGAAATTGGTCATTTATTTAGAATCAGACTAGTTGGTCTCTTCTTGATATCTTTTTGTTTTCCTATGACTTTTGGCTAAAGTTTAGTGTCCTTTTGGTGGAATGGTGTTTTTGGTTGGGTCTTTTTTTGTTTCTCTAGGTTTTACTACTTTATCACAACTATATTTTGACTTCTTTTATTTGGTAATGGGACCTTGTAACCTAGTTTTAACCAATTTAATAAAAAATGACACCTTAATGTAAGACCTAGGGTTTAATGTGCTCAATATATAAATAGGTTCACCAACATGTTTTACCTTTTTAAATTAATGAACCTAAAAAACTAAGGAACTTATTCACTTTATATGAAATATAGATATAAGCATAAATTGGAATGTAAAAATCAAAATCTAATTTAAAAATTACACTCACTATTTATGGAAAGTATTAAGAGGATTAAGATACTTAAAATTTTAATATATTTTGCATTTTTGAGACTAAATTTAGATATAATAAATAATGGAAAAATAGAATCTAAATTGCTCAAATCAAGATGTGAGTTTGTGGGTATGCCTAGATAAAACCATCAGCTTTGGGACACTACTAACTAACATTATGTTCCACAACATGATAGTTTCTTTTTAGTTTTACTTCTATGTTTTCATAAAATATCTTGCACCTAATTTAAAGTCATATCTATTTACAATCATCATTATCTACTTGTGCATGTAATTCTAGAAACTTACCTCCTTTTTAAAACCCTAGGTCTAATTTCAATAATAAAATTTGGTCTTTAAAAAGGGCAAGAATTTGGGTTGAGCTAACCCCAACCACTCTTTGATGAATGGTTGAGCACTACCTACTCATATAATACTAAAAATAAGGAAGTCAAATTATCTTTAGTTATACCCAATAGGTTTATGTGTGCAATAGTGCTCCCTTAATGAATTTAATCTATGATCTAGCCCTCAATACTTATATAGTAAAATAATATGGATTATCTTTGAGGTGATTTATACTTGTATAGAAAATGCTCCTGTTAAATAATGGCTTATTTGGAAATAATAGGGAAGTTACTTTGAATGTGTGTATGTGTATATTAGGATTACTTAATAAATTATATATATGAATAAGCTTATAACTATTTTGAATTTATGTGGGACTCTTTCAATAATTTATCACACCATCAAAATGTGAAATGCATAGGCTAAACCATAAAAAGGATTTGAATTTGAAATTTTATTGTTACTTGGAATAAGATGAGTTCGTTAAGTTTGAATGAGTCAAAAATTATACAATAGTTTGATTCTAATATATCTATCTAAAATGCAATAATCTTGATATGATGATCTATAGATAGTTTAAATATCATTTTGAATATGTTATACATAGACTATGGAATTCTTATAGGTTACTAATATGAAATTTTAAAGGTTTGACCAATGGAAATCATGTGGATGGGAAATAATGATGAATAAGAGCCATATGTGTACAAATTAATCATTTTAGGTCCAAAATGATAATGTCAATTGTTTAATACTATATTTTAATATCTAAAAATAACCCATTTATTATAGTATTCAAATGAAATATAATTCTAGAGTAAAATGATAAAGAGATATAATTAAGAATGTAAAACACAATTTTTTTGGATGATGCTCTGAATGTGCAACTTAATTCATGCAACTTGTAATGACAATGAAAAAATTAATGTCCATGTATGAAATATTAAATATAAAATGAAACTTATTTTTTAAAATGTAAGGAGTAAGGAAGGAATACACATATACATGGGTAAACCATGTTTCTTTTTATCATGCCATTGGATATTATTATTCCTTATTGAAATATTAGATATTTGTGCTTAATTATTAAATAAATTAGAAAATTATATGGTGATTATGCCCATAAATTGAGTACTAAGGAAATTCCATGGATTAGGAATCTAAATATCCCTACCCTTATTGAAAATGGAGTGGTTTTTAGGCCATTGAGCATCACTGAACCTCAACCACACTACTCATGTAATTTATCTTAAACCCCAAGATGATAAGGTGAAAGCCACATATTGGGCTCACTTAAATTAATTTCTAGGCATTAATCATCACTAAATATTAGTTACATCATTTCTAAACTAAATCAACCACTACATACAAGCTTGTAGATTCAAAGTGCTCACTTCTAGGTACCTTCAATGGTAACAATAAAATATTATAATAGTGTATTGGAAAAAATGTTTATGCCCCTAATTTAAGCTAATCAGTTCCAACTTGATATAAAATTCCATTCATATGTATGCTATCCTATCTAAAATTTAAAAAACATGTAACTCATGTTCATGTAAAAGGTGTGCATATGCACTCATATGTGTTTGAACCTATGAATGTGTGTGTGTGTGTGTGTGTCCTATGTTTGAACCAAATTGGAATTTTGAACCATTTTAACTCCCTAAATCTTGTAATATTTTCCAAAATATATATATTATATGCATAGAGGATTTAATCTATATTAAAATCCATATAATATTCTCCATTTTTAAGTGAAGGATATATCCTATAAATTAATCATCTCACAATAAAGTGTTAACCATGTCATGTTAGGTATAAATATGTAATCATGTAGAATCATATGCTAACATGTGGAGAATATGTCATCATAAAAATGTA
Source organism: Torreya grandis (assembly GCA_037957365.1). Lineage (NCBI taxonomy): Eukaryota > Viridiplantae > Streptophyta > Pinopsida > Cupressales > Taxaceae > Torreya > Torreya grandis. The sequence goes on along the minus strand of JARHVA010001223.1, from coordinate 234,526 downwards.
TAGATCATTAAAGTGTATTTAAAAGATGTAATTCAAGGCATACAAGTGTCATTTCAAAAATAAATATAGAAATTAAGCATGTAGTACTAACCATCATTGATACAAACACTGAATAAGACTACACAAGAAAGGTGTATTTTTGAATCATGGCACCATAAAAAAGAGGAAAAGTATGTGATATGGATCACTATACCAAAAAATTATAAAATCATATATTTATTCATTCATAATCACATAATTTCATGGCCATGATTCACATAATAAATCATATGCAATATAACTCATTATTATAAAAGCCTAAGGGACACACAAAATGAACAATCAAATTTCATACACAAGACTAAGGGATACATACAATGAGAATAAAATGTCACAAAGAAGGCCAAGGGCCACATCACACAAAATTTCAAGGGTTGTATAAAATTGATAATAAAATGTTACACACAACTCAAAAGGCCACATACAATGGAAAATAAAATGTCACACATAATGCCAAGGGCCATATAAAATGAATAATAAATTGTTTCACATAAGGCCAAGTGTTTCACCAAATAGATAGGTAATGATTATCCTATTATGAAAATAATTAGTAGAAATGAAACATAGAATAAGTCAAACTACTCTAAACTATGATTTCATGTCAATGTCACAACATAGAAAAGTAGCATATCCATAAAATTTAACATTTTAAAGAATGAAAGAAATAAAAAGACGTTTAAGCAAGAAATTAATCTCAATATCATAAATGGAAAGGTCATAAAAGTATATAATCTATATTAGTGTGACGTATGGAATAAGATGCCCCCAATTTTGGCATGGCCCCTATGTATACTAATTTCCTACATTTCATTCATATATATAGTGAAATGCATGTGCATATGAAAAATGATATGTAATCTACCAAACATGTGATAAATAATATAAATGATAATGCAAACTAGAAAAATAGTCTTGCTTAGGCCTTTTTTATTTGAATATTCTTATTTATTTTTCTATTTTTTAAAAATTTAAAACATGTGTCTATAGGTCATCCCAATAATGATACGGGTCTATGTCATTTGGAATTTCTTTTAATTTTAAACTTTTATAGAGTTTGTATATATGCATTGTATTTTATTCTATTGTGTATGATTGTTAATGTTTTATCTTTATAGTCGAAATTGAAAATTTAACTTTTAATTGTCACCATCACTATAGTGTCAAATAATTATTATATTTCTTTGATATAATAAAGTAATGTATTGGTTTTGTTGTACCCAACTTTCCCCTATTCTTTGTAAACAAATAATGGGGACCCATTTTTTTGATTCAGCCTTGTTTGTTAAGTTTTTCTCTATGTAGTTGTGGACGTTTGATCAGATTACTCTTTAATCTCAACACTAAAAAGTACAAAGAATGATATTTTGCATATAGTACTAACTTATTAATGCCTTTTGGGTCTTTTTGTACTTATACATGTTTTTAGGACTTGGTTTTATTCAAAGGTTTTGTTTGGTACTTGTTCATCGAGGTTTTTGTTTGGGTATTTTATCTAGGATTTACTTTGTTCATTACTAATTTTATTTAGAACTCCTTATTTGGGATTTTGGTATTCGAACAATTTTTTGGGTACTTAAGTTAGGAATTATATTTATTAGAGAAATTGTTTGGGACTTGTACATCAAAAATTTTATTCCAAACTTCTTTTTGGAAACTTTGCACTTTAGAACTTGTGTTCAAGATTTATTCTTTTGAACTTCTATTTAGAGTTTATATGTCAAAAATTTTTTTCAATTTTTTTTTTCTAAACTCCTTCAACATTTATATTTGGGTATTTGGTCATTAGACATTTTGTTTGAATATTGTTTTTAAGGATTTGGTTTTCAAACATTTTATTTGGGCTTTGTGTTTGGAGCCTTTGGTTTAAAAAAATTGTCAGCTTGGTCCCAACATGAAACCCAACTCCTGAGTCTCGACTGCCAAAATCCCACTAGACTTAGCTAACAAAGTAGAACTACTTCAAGACACTTTACAAATAGCTTAAATACATGGATTCCCCACCAACTAAACTAATGATATTTGAATTGTGTAGGTAAAGAAAGTATATGAATGTTGGAAATTAAAAGTGCACAAACTAGAATTGAATGCAAAAGGTTATATCAATAATGTGTATCTATTGATGTGTTCATTTGATTACAAGAAAAAATTAGTTCACTTGCTACTCTAATAACAAAACCCTAGCCACGTATGAATCCATTGTAAAGAAGAAACCAATATAAAGGAGTTCCCATAGTGTAGGAAACTAACTTCGAGCAAACCAAATAATTACAATGGCTTCATCATTTTAGATTTTCATAGGAGTACTACCACCATCCCAATTATTCATTAAGGATTCCAAGGAATATAAAAACACCGTGTTTGATGAAATAATATTTAATGATAGGTATGTTAACTAATAATTACGGGAAGTTGTTGATGTTGTTGATAAATTTTCTCATAAAGGAAATTTATCCCCAACATAATGCCACTTGGTGATAAACCTACTCTCTCTCAAGAGATAAAGACTGCACTTCTTGGTAGCCAAGATTTAGGTTATGCCCTAAATTAACCTAATTTTGGACTTATTTTTTACGATCAAGGTTACACAAGATGCATTTTTACATCACATGAATCACCAAATGGTCATGGCTTTCATCTTTGGTGATTATTTCCAAAGGTACTTATCTTTGCCAATTCCAGATGCCATATTCGATAAGCACAAGGTGGTGTTGATGCATGAAATTATATCATGGGGTTATCATAGTGTTTAAAACACTTATCAATTAAAAATCCAAAGAATATTTTGCATGAGTTGTTGGTTATGATCTTCCTGAGATATGTGGTGGAGTGGCATTCAATCTATTTGACTATTTCACAAAAATGATTATGTAAATGGTTGTTAGGAGCAACTATGGTCCTAAAGTTTTGTGAAAGATGAAAGTTATTCTTGATAAATGTAATGAATTATGATCAAAACCTAACGTATAAAACTCTAATCCAGCATGAATATTTATAATGAAAAAGTAAACTATAATGATTTGATCAAAAAAATGTGAAAATAAGTAGGTAGGGTAGAAAGAAGGATGATTTTGATCTTTAGTCCAAATTTTTTGATAAATATTAAATTTCATCAAAGGTATGCATCTTAAAACTAACATATGACATGAAATTACCAAAAGTACAGATCCTATCTTATACTAGGCAAATGTTTAAGGATATTTGAAAAATGCAAATTAAAAATCATATTCACCTTAAAGATTTACTTCCACAAGAAAATTACATTAGAACATCTTCAATAAAAGCAAGGATATTGAAATGAATCTAAAAAAATTTAGTCAACCTAGGATAATCTCAAATTAACAAATCTAGATTAACATATGCACATCTATAATTCATAACTACAATTCAAATCTAAACATCAAACTAGAAACTTCAAGAAGCAACCATGATAATAAACAAATAAACAAATATGAAACAATATATACATAATTCTCTTGATTTCATTACTTGATCCAAAATTTACATAAAATTTTTACTCTAAAAAATTCCTCCCATTTTTACAATGACAATACCCCCTTTTATAGCAACCTATGAGGTACGTCGATCAACCATTTTTCAATAAGAATTAGAAAAGTGTTAAGGATAGTTATCCTTTTACAAATATTCTATAACTAATGACACTTTTCAAATATGACTAACCTACAAGCCATGTGTGTTACACATTGCATAGGCTTTTATAAAATAGAATATTCTTTTTAAATGATTTACATGGTTTTCGTACAAAAGAATATTTTAAGTCAACTCAATTGATTTTGAGATGCCCCTACAGTTGTATCCTTTTGATTTTGTGCTAGAATATTCATGGCTTTGTCATATTTTTCCTCAATCAATTTGAGATTGATGATTGGATCCATGAACAACTCCTCTATTTATCTTGTTATATCCTTAAAGATTTCATTTGTTCTACTCATAGCTTATTTGATACTCCTCACATTTCCAATCTTCTCATTTTCTTACAGGATCATGTCCATGATATGCTTATTATCAGCCCCTATGATTCCCTTGCTTTTATTATTGACTCCTTAGATTAATTTAGTAACTATGTGTTAGAAATCTTCATCAATTATAAATCCTATAGTACTAAGGATGGTTAGATCCTTGATCAAGCCTCCTAGTATTTTTACCATTATTCCTTCTAATTGTTTTAAGTCTATTGAGAGATATTCCATGATATTACACCAATTATTCATGTCCTTGAATTTATCCATTAAGATTATCATATCCATATTCAAGTGTGATAGGCTAACTATTTTAAATTCAAGAATCTAGTCTTCCATTACTATATTGATCAATTCTTATATTTTCTTATATGAAGCTTGCCATTGGTTAACGTGGTTTATAGCTAGGGTATATTGTTTGCTCACTATGTCTAGTTTGGATCTTATTGCTTTCAAAGAACTAAATGTATCATAGATAGTTGTGTCAAAATTATTGATAATATGTACTAGAACTGACAAAATATATTTCTCTTCCATATTCTTCTTCTCTTATTTTAACCATTTAATTGTAGCTTGTAACCTATCTAATTGGGATTATGCTATTTCTAAAAACTTTTCTTTAAATATAGGGTCTTCCCTTGGTCTATGTTCTTTCTTATAGCTTAGATGAACTAAAGGCTCAACCCTTCGATGAAAAACCTACTAACCTCATTCTATGACCATTATCTCAGTGACGCATTATAAGCCTATAAAAATTGGATCATATTTGACCCCAACTAAAAATTGACCCATATGTCTAATTGACACCTCTACTTGTATGTGAGTTGATTGACTTGGAGTATCAAGTCTCTTTTATTCTTCATATTGCAATGCTAAGATCTAAGGCTTAAAATCTTATTGCATAGGGATGTCTATGGTATTTACTAGAGCCCATGGATAATAAGGAGTAGGTAGCTTCTCCATTCTTGCTTCATATATGAACCGTTTAGGTATAGCTGGTCCATATATTGGGTTCTCCTCACTAAACAAGTTGATATCCTTCTTAGGTGGTGTGATGTCCACTTTAGCCTTCTTTCTATTTGAGATAATTTTAGTCTTAGCTTCCCTCTTGGGATGATCAATGATCATAAAGTCCAATGACTTCTCTTTTCCCTTTCCTTACTTCAATTCCTTAACCTTTTCTTCCTCTGCATTAGTGTCTAATTCATATGTCATGGATATAATTATCAATACATCTTCAATAGATTATTGAGGATCCAAATCTATCATGTGAACCTCTTATTGAGGAAAATATTGCTTTATAGTTATAAAAGATTCATGGATTGAGGATCTTGAAGCAAATTCACTTGGTTTCCTTTCTTCAAGTTTATGCTCTATTTGTATATCTGCTAGTAGAAGCCTAGAAGAATCAACATCTATCAAATGATATTACCTTAGACTACGTTGCCATCTATCTTCCATCTTTTCATCTCTTTTCAATCTAGATCTAGGCTTTATATTATATTCTTTTAGACTTCTAGTAACTTCATAGTAAGTGGTTGCCTTGGCGTATGCAAATTCAAATTCACTAGGGTCATGCTCATAAGACATAGCTAGAATGGATTTGTTCTTTAAGTGTTCCTTTACTCTACCATAGGGATCCCACTGTCAATCATCATCTATCTACAAATTAAAGGAAAGCCTATATTTTGAAGAAGCTTCAATGTGGTCCCATTATCTAGAAATAGTTTTGTCAATTGTCATGGGAAAACTATATAGAAGTCCCTTCCTCTTAGTCTTGAAGATTCCATCTATTCCATTGAACAATTGGTATGCAAATTTTATTCTTTCAATTTATTAGGCATATATATGGGCAATTTGAGGGGGGCACTTTGATTTATTTCTATTCTAATAATAATGTGATGAGGATATAGCCATATGTCTCCCATTGTCTCAATGGATTTCTTGATTAAAGGACTTACTCTCATCATGGGGAGACCATCAATGGCTTGGATTAATGTAGGATAAAAACACACATAAATAAATCTAATATGGTCCCTATATTTATAAATATGTAATTTGGAATAATATTGGGACATAGTTTGAGTGCCATTAGGAGACCATTATCTTTGGTTAGGAATTTTTGTGGTGGCACACAGGGCATCTAATAGATAGGACATCATAAATAACTCAATCTTATTCTTTACTTTAATCCCATAGATATGCATGCTTAGGGAAATGCTAATGATTTCACCTAAACGAGGAACCACCACTTATTCAATAATAACATATACCACAAACACCAATATAGGTTCTACATGTGTTGTATGTGAAAATACATATAGCTTGTTCAACATGGTCATGACCATTCTGACTCCATGTTTGAATTGGATCATAGGGATTTTCTTGGTGGGATCTACAATGACCTTATCACTAACTTCTAACCATTTTTATAGGATATCCATCATGGTATGCTTATGGGCCCATATATTGATGGAGGTTAAGTTTATTTATGACCTAGTTAGTTTATAATAAGACTCAAAAGTAACAAGGGAGATGTATGAAATTTTACTCAAACTAGGTTCATGAATGAGCATACCCTTGTCAATTTTAGCATCTTAGAAAATAAGACTCAAGATATCAATACAGTGCAATACCTTTGGTTTAGAAGTATCATAATGGACTCTTATCATCTAAATTACCATGATGCCATCATAGAGTCTCTTCATTAGGAGTAATTTATCTTCTTCTTTGGTCAAAATTCCATTATTCTTAATGGTCCAAAACAAGCTTGAGAAATTATTACCTCCAGTGTTTAATGAAGAAGCCACAAATTTTATGTCTTTGAATACTCAACCCTCTACATCTAATGATATGTATAACTTAACTACTTTTTGTGAATTAGTTTCTTATGTTTCCATTGTTCTAATCATGATTAAATTATCCTCTTAAAGATTATAATTCAACACTCTTGGCTTAAAATAGTGAATCCAAAAATAATTTAGGTTTTTTTGTATATCTTAAGGATTTTTTAAGGTTTAAATGAGCTTTAATGGTAGAAAGTGAGTTCTAAATACATTATTTAGTGATTTATATCATATTTAGATCTTTTAATAATACCTTTGCATGCTTGGGTCCACAAAATATTTCAATCTGACATGTTTGCCTATGTGGCATCCACTTGCCACATTGCTTATTTATTTTTAAAAGGTGACCATTATTACTTTGGAAATGTGTCATCATCTTGTGCTCCTTATAAATTTTATTAAATTCTATCTATTTATCTTTTTAGGAGTCTCTTGGCCTTGAATTTCATCATGGACATTGATCTTTGATCTAGGGTTTTAAGATTGTGACACTTGGCATCTCTGCATGCTTTTTGTGTACCCTAGTATCATTCTCCATTCAATTAATGCTTTGATGCCATGTGGTGGTTGTTCATGAAGTATATGCTCTTTTAATCCTTCATTTGCTTTGTACCATTGATACCTATCTGCTTGATTAAATGCATGTCATTGATATTTTATCTATATGGTTGAATAAGAACCATTTATCTACTAAGCATATGATCAAATGTGGGTCGTTGATCTAATATTTATATATTTGATCAAATATGTGTTATTGATATTTTACCAGTTTAATTTCACTATGACACTTGTCATGATTACATTCAATCTTAGGATCCTTTAACACATTGATTTTGTGCTCATCATTAGATCTTCATTTGAATGATTGAATGCACACCATCGATATTTGATCTTGACCTTTTGACCTTAGCCTTCCATGCATATCATCAATTAGAATTTTTACATTTTAACATGCACCATCAATCTTTGATCCAAGAAAATTTGACTTATTTAATTTGGCAATCACCTGAATGCCATTGATCTTTGATCTGATCAAGTGAGGATTTGACACTTGAAAACCTTGCATTTAATTTGTACCTATGAATATTAAAATCAAAGGATAAGGGTTCAGGATATATAAATATTTAGCATAATTTTTAGACCAAAATTTTAATGAAATAATAAAATAAATCAAAACTTAGATGAAGTTTAAACTAAGATTAAAATTTAATAAAGTGACATTTCAAAAATATGAACCCATTTAAATAAGAACTTAGGAAAATTTAATCTAGACTAAGGTTTTGAATTTTAGTTAAACTTGCATTCAAATAGGACCATATTATTTAGCCAACTTAGGGTTAGATTAACATTAAAACATAAAACTTATAAAAGAATTTTCATTCTAATGAAGATCCATTAATCTTGTAAGATGGAAACGTATGAGCCAAATGTTAGCAACATTAGATAAAATCAAATAAAGGTTATGTACTAACATGTCAATGTAAGATAGATCAAAACATGGTATTAAATAATGCACTTTGATAAATTTGAATTTATAATTTATAGAATAATTTGAAAAATTAAACAAGGGTCCTCATTTTTTAGAATGGGGGTATGTTGATCTCAACAAATGGTGACTTCTAGGGGAAATATTGCAAAATGTTAGAATTCAAATACTCTAAGTTCAAAATAATAAATAGACTAATCATTCCACATGATCAAGTACCATTATTAAGATCAATTCATAATTGGAACAAGTCTTACAAATGTATAATTAATTTCAAACATCAAAAATTAGTCATGTTGTGTGTGTGTTTTGATTCATTTATTGATTGCCACTAGGATTCAGAAAACAACTTCCATATTTCATGACATTAATCATTAACATAAACTTGTAGAATATTTAGATATTAATTACAAACCATGATTTATAAAAGGGGAAAGCTTGGAAATTGATTTTATACTATCCATGTGTCCATATCCTAATAGATATACCTTTGGTTCCACTCTAGGCCTTGTTCCACTACCAACTAGGCATCCATAGCCCCAATGGAGTTTAACAAACTCACCTTTGCTATAAAACTTTTAAATTTTCAATAAGTCTTTTATTTTTGTATTTTTCAAATGTATTTATATTTCCAATGAAGGTTGGGAAATATAATTAGCTAGGCATTTAAGATTTTTATCAATGTTTGATTTTTGGACAATCTTCCTTGGTTATAGACTTCATCCCAAGCAATAATTTTCTTTAAGTACTAATATGAATTTGTTCTAATAGTTCAAAATTTCAATAAAACACATGAAATCCTTATTGAAATTAAACTTAGATCAAAATAAGGTTTAATATTTTTAAGGAATAACTAATCTACTTATTAATCTTCATCAATTTCTCAGAATCATAAAATTAAGCTTATAATTTCCAAAATCCATGATCAACCAATGTTTAAGAGTCATATCTACATTCTTGGTTTATGAAGTCATTTTGAGAATTTAGATGGATTTGGAGCTAAAATACCTATCTTGGAAAAGACTTATTGGAAAATAGAGAACAAAACAAAGAAAACAAACACAACAAGAAAACAAATATTCAAAAACACTATTTACAAAAAAGGAACATGAATAAAACTAATATAAACCTACCTATACTAAATCTAACTAATATTACAAATTAATCCATAAATAGTTGAGGTGGAACAATAGAGAAGTAATGATTGAGATATTGTCCATTGGTTGGTGTATGCACCTAAAATCACTCACTCCATTATAGTCAACTAATATTCATATTAGTCAACACTAATTTTGCTTATCCTATTTTATTCTACTAACTTATCTTAATCCTATTCCTTTTATCTAATAACCCCCTCCATTAATTTACATTCACTAACCTTATTCATTCCATATATTTATTAAGTTTTACAAATCTTCCATTATCCTAATCTAATCTTGTTTATCTATTATATGGGAATTTTTAATTCCCATAACCACACCTATTGCCTACCCCCTGGGTATTCATACATCCCTAAGAATCCTAATCCTCATTTATCCCTTAATAAGCCACATTACCTACTAACCTACTCCCTAATCCCAATAGCCAATTTTAAATTCATGAAAATCCTAAATATCCACCCACCACCCTACACCATAGCCTTTCCTAAATCACTATGACCCTAATCATATCCTCATCCCCACCTAATCCTCTATTATCTCTAAGATAATGGATAAGTCTCTAGAATTGGAGACTTCCCTCCAAGTCTTTAGAAACCTCTATTTCTAGAGGATTCTCAAGGAATTTAATATTCCTTAAATAATTTTCAACCATTGGATCTCATAATCCAAATTCAAATATAAGCCCTTGATCTTCCTTCCTTTCCTCTATAAAACCAACCTCTCCTTCCACTCTCAAACCATCTATAAAATTTGAAGGGAAACCATGCCAAAATCATTCTAGAAATTCTATTACATAGCCATAATCAGTCATCAAGCATCCAACATCAAGCTATCATTTTATCAATTTGAGTCTAATCATAAGCATTCAAATCCTAGAATGGAGGCATGAGAAGATACAGATCATGGTAAGAATGTTTTATTAGTTTTGATTTATCTTCTCTATCCTTTCCTATTAGTGTTTATCAAAGTTTTGGATTTTATTATCATTTTGATAATATAGTTTAATCCAAATTTTGGTGCATATTTTGGGGATCATAGTGGGACCCATTTCTCCCATTTAATCAATTTTTATTGTTAGTGGTGTTTTTGGCTAGCTTACAGGCCTAATCAGACATAGAAAATATAAAAAAAATTGAAACTTTTGCATATATAGGTCTCAATCATGATATTGCACTATTAGTTGCAAGATTATAGTGGTGAGATTGTCAAATAAATTAGTGGTATTGTGACTTAGACACTATCATTTAGGGTTTTATCAAGGTTTTCTCATGACTATACCAGTAGCGGAATTGCCCCACAAGTTATGGTATTTTCATTTTGAGTATCAATATTATAAAAAGTTATGCTAGGGTTTAGACTGATATTTATTTTTGCTAACTCTTTGTTCCTATAGTTATTTTGTGTTTTTTATTTCTTTTGTGTGTAATTCAAAGAGAGAATCCCCTTGGAAATCAACTCCCTATACCTTTTTGACAATCCTTCCACTATACTAGTAGTGGGATTGCCCTGGTAATAGCGAGATTTCTATTCTTAGTCACAATATTGTCTTTTCATCTCAAAATGGTAAAACACTATCCCTACCACTTTTGAACCATCATTTTAGTATTTCCTAAGTTATGTTAGGAGGGTACTGAAGGTATATAAGTGGAAAACTAGAGGTTTTCTCTTGTTATTGAATTTTTTTAACATATATCTATATCAACATTTCACCCTCTATATCTAAAAAAACTATTGATAGGGGGTGTTTTGTCTTGTGGGGTTTACTAGGTATATAAGAAGGGAGATAATTATCTAATAATACACTATCCAAAAAAGTCTATCATCATTCAAAAATACCATGACTAGAGGAGTCGTGGGTTTGCCTTGTAAATAGTGGGATTGTCATTCTTAGTAGTGGATTTGTAATTTATACTAGTTCAGGCTAATATTAAGATCTAGCAACATTTTGATCATCAAATAATTATATTTAATAATGATGACTTGTAAATTATATTGATTTTATAAAAATTTTACTTAGGTCATACATATTATTTTTCTTATAAACTACAATATCGCTATTTACATTTTTCTACCAATCACGGGATTGTCATCTTAGTTGTGATTTTGTGGTTCATGACAAAACCACCACTATCATTATATATAAAATAGTGTGATTTTCATTGTTAGTATCAATATTTTCATACTACCATAGTTTTTTATTTAACTACCATGGTTATCTAACATTTTCAATCCTATAACTCTCATAGTCACGGGTTTGTCCTACAAGTCATGGTTTAACACTGTGTAGTCATGGGATTGTAGCCTTTTTTGCCTTTATTTTGGTCCCTTTTTAGTGTATTTTTAGAGTAAATTTTTGTGAATTTTACATCACTCCAAGCCTCCCAAAAATTCCAAATTGCCTCTAGTAGTGAGGGGATCCACCCCTCGACCCCACCCTATACCACAATAGGGAGCATGCTGGGGGCACTACCCCTGAACCCTGTAAGGGGATATAGACCTTGACCCCATAAGGGGTGATAATAATTGAAATAAATAGGGGATACCACCCCCAGAGGAGTTATATAACCAAGCCATGATATTTTAGGGTTGTTTTATTAAAGCATATTTGACCAACATATTACTTACTGTAAGATTCATCTTTGCTAACACTTTTCTTGCAAGTCCCTTGGATATTTTGGCACCCCATCATATATATTTAACCTTTATTCTTATATGGGAGTTCCATTTTTATTTTATCTTACATTTCATTATCTTGATCATTAATTTTAGTATATCATTATCTTTCTACTTTCTTGAAAACACTTATGTGTTTAATATTATGTGTGTATATATATTTGATTTATATTTATATGTACTAGTTTGTCATATCATTCCAAACACACCTAGGTAATTAGATAAATTAATTAATCATATCATTTGATTACCTATTTGTTACCCCTTCCCCTAGGATAACATGTGACATTGAATTAATACCCATACACAGGCTTAGCCTATAGGGGTTAGTGTTGTGGATTTCATCACTACACACTAATCAAACTCCATGTCCTAATAGAGTATAAAAATTAGGTACAACTATCATTAGGCCAAGTAGCTGATTACATATAGATCATCCATGAAGGGGTATAGTTAACTCTTTGAACCAAGTATTGGACAACACCCTATATAGACTTAGGCCCCAACGTACCATCATGTATATAGGGGATGCCCTTAGAGATCCTATTTAACCTATCATAGGACCTTTTGGTTGTAACAAGTGTTCCATTATTAGTGTTAGTAATAGTACCCAAGTTACCATAAAGTGCAAGAAAGGTCAAGAGGGTTTGGTTGATTCTGTAATAGTTTACTAGCCTATAGCCTCATTTGTGTAGCCATTAGATGGTGTGTAAATTGGGTTACACACCTATAAATTTACTAATCATAAGTTATGGTTGGATTTTTTAGGTGTGTGTTATGTTAGACCCATGGTGTTTGTGATCTAACTCAACCTTTTACATATCTAAGCCCATCTATGTCCTTTGTATATATCATCTTGTATATTATATCCTCATTATTCTATCATCTTGTGCATATCCCACTATCCTTTTATGTGTATTCCAAATCATCATCCTCATAATTATCCTTGTATTGATCCACATCCATATCACCTACATCTCATCTTGTACATCTTAGTCATCATTATGCATAGTCTCTTTATATATCCTTATCTTTGGCATACCCAGTCATCCTTAGACATACCCTTCCCCCAATAACATCTTGCATCCCTACCTAAGTCCACATCATCACCCACTTACCATAGTCACCCCATCCTTTTCTAGTCTCATGAGATCCCATTATCCTTGGTCATCACCCCATTATCTTTTACATCCTTGCCAAATCACTATCTTGTCCATCCATTCCTAATATAACCATATCTACCCACTACCACATCCACTTGCACATCTTAATCACTATCTTATATCCATTATCTAATTCTATCATCTCTATCAAAATCTTATTTTAACCATATTCCCCTATCATTAATCATCCTAATCATCATTATTACATATCCTAATCTCATCCTCTTGTACATAATTTATTCTCTTGTACATTCTTACCTAAGCCATTAATTACTAGTCACACCCATTTCTATCATGTATATCCTATCTTATACATCCTCATCCAATCATCCTTTTTACTTATCATCTAGTACATATTCGATACCATACCATTATGCATCCTTTTATTGTCCTATCATATCTTCCATTATCATCTTATCTTCATCCCATTTTTAGTCATACCCTCATCATATATATACCCCAATCCATCTTGCATCTTACCCAAGTCTACATCATTAACTACCTATCTTCACCTTGTAAATATTGTTGTTCTCTTGTACATAAACCCACTCATCAATAGTCATCATTTCATCAATCATCATATTGGAAATCCTAGTCTCATCCCCTTGTACATATCTTTGTTCTCTTGAATATCATTTTAGTCACATATTAATTACATCCTAATCATAGCTCATTATCTACACCTTGTCCTAAATCCACCTCATAATCCCATCTAATCATCCCATTAACTATTATTTATATCTCATATATCATTTCATCATGGTCAAACCATATACACTTATCATTAGTAAATCACCTTACTTCCTAATCGCATTTTGTATATCTTAATCTCATCCACTTGTACATCATGTATTCTCTTGTAAATTCTACTAGAGTCCTACATTAGTCACATTCATCCATTATCCTAGTCACATCTTGTCATAAGACCACCACAATCATAATCAATCACACCTCACTTTGACCTTACCTTATCCATCAATCACACCATCGTCTTGACTATTCCCATATCATATTCTATCCTAAGTCCACCTCATTTATAGTCCTAATCATCCCCATATCATCTTGTCTCATTATTTTATCACCTTGTATATTCTTTTTTTCCTTATTATATATAATTCATTCCCTTGTACATACTTTTAGTCACATCTCATGATTAGACCATACGTCATTAGTCATCCCCTAATCACATCCTAATCATACATTATCATCCACATCTTATCTTAAATCCATATTAGGTCGCTTGTCTTGACCTTTCCTTCATCACCCATATAGTCATCACCTCATCTTATCCTAGTAGTATTTTTGGTCACATACAGGTCTAAACCATCCACCTTTAATTACCCCCTTATCATTTCATTATCACCTATCATCACACTTATCCTTACTTCATTCTCCTAATCATCTTCATCACATCATCACCTACTATCCCATCTTGAGAAAAAATAGTCTAAGGTTTTGAGCTAATCCTAATCCTCCTATCATCTTCTTCACCTATCACTCTTATCCACTTGGTCAAATCTCATATCATAATCAATAGTTTGCTAGCATCTTGTCACTTTGTTAGTCTCAATCTAGCAAATCCATCAACTATTAATCATCCCTAGTCTAATCATCTTGCCTTATTCATAACTGATACCCATCATATCATCCTCTTCTTATTTTTAATCTAGGCACCCAATCATATCCCCAATCTTTTGATATAATTGAAAACTAGGCATTATTGACAAGTATTATCACCTATTGTACTATTGATTTGATATTTGATCATAGTACTTAATCTGTTAGCATATCTCATCTCCATTATTACCTATCATACTACCTCAATCTTTTTTATCTATTTTGTTCAAGACCCTTATCCAATCCCTATCCTACCTATATCATCCATCATCTATCAACCATCACCATGAAACTAGACCCTACCTTTATTGACCAATACATATATGACAATAAGGATGAGATCTTTGTGTGGCTCATTATGATGGGTATACCACTTATTAAAGGTGTTTATCCCATTTAACTCATTGTACTTCCCATCAAATCCCCATAATGTTCATACCAATCCTCCATCCACTAGTTATAAACCATCAATCTCTCATTCCCATACTAGAAAAGGGAATCTAATCTTGGCCATCTCAAATCCTTCAACTAAGTCATATCAACAGCCATCTAATCATAATTCCAACACTTCCACATCCAAGTCCCAAAAAGAAGTAGGTTCTTATACTCCCATTCCCATAACATTGGAATCCATTTTTAAACAATTAGTCACCACTAATATGATGGTGTATCTGCCTATCCAACATCTTGATCCTATTAAGCCTACACCCTCTTGGTATAATGAAAATCAATATTATCTAGACCATTAAACTTGGGGGCATACCATTAATTGAGGCAAACCTTTTAAAGATTTTTTCCAATATCTCATTGACCATGGTGACATGATAATTGATAACTAACTAGATGAGTCTCCATCCTAGGTAAATAGAAAGAGGACTACCAAGATCCCATTTCTAGTCATGATCAAGCCCTTCCCTCTTCAAATCAAGGTCAAGACACCACTCATATCCTTGACAAACCCTCCATCAAAGTTGAGTCCATTCACCATGATCCTAATCCTCCTATCTCTCATGAACCCTTCATAACCCTCTCCTTGAATTCATCATTCCATCATCATCTCCCTCTTACACATTATATCAAATCCCCCATGATGAGAGGTTAATTGCAAACAAGAACTCTCCTACAAGTAGCATTGTAACTTGTGCATCAAAATCAATTTCAAAGTCAACATCTGAGGTCTTATATTACATGAGAACATGTTTGACACTTGCATTCAAATCAAATTCATCATCAAAAACATCATCCTTCATTGATGTTGATAATGCCTATCTTTTAAAGGATACATATAATCCAGATACCTATGATTCATTACCAGGCATATATTTTGATCCCATTCTAGATTATGACATCATACATGAGTTCTAAAAAGATTCATCTATCAAAGATTGTTAGAATGAGTTTGATCCTCTTTTGGATGTAGCTAGTCCTAGTGATCCTTTTATTTATCTTGAGGAGATTTTCTCCAATGTCAAAACCAAGTCTCTTAGGAACTCCTATGAAGACTATTCTTCCCCATCACCACCCATTGGCCTCATTATACCATATCCGTCACCTTCATCAACTATTGACCCTTTTCTCCATACCAATGATCAGTTAATCACCTCCCTCCATAAGGATGAATAGAAGCATGCATCATTATATCCTTCCTTAATAAATATAATGTGTGCCACAAATCCAAAGGCCCAATATAATATTCTAAAAGTCATAAATCATAATCAAATAATATTTGATCCTATCAGTCAAAGTCAATAAGAATCAAATCATCAACCTAATCCAAAATCATCTCTTCCTAATGAATCCCATAAATTGGCACTAAGATACTATCAAAGTCAAAATCATCATAATATTCCAAGTCAAGAATCAATCTCCTCTAGTGAAGACCAAAATCAAGTACCATGGGGTAGTCAAAATCAAATATAGTCAAATGCTCAAAAGCATATGGTGGATCATAAGTCAAATGATGAAATAAAAGATGAATCATAAAGTCAAAGTGTTTTGGATCTCTATTAGTATTTTTTCAATTGGCACCAATCAAATGAAGCATGCCCCATATCTCCAATGATGTATGTTGCTAGTCTTAATCCTCCATCCTCCATCACCCCATCTTATCATGATCCTATCATTAATTATCCTCCATCATCCATCATAACATTATATCCTAATCTTATCATTAATTTAAGTCCCATATATCCTCATCAAGATATAACTCACTCCATAATTCACATCACTGACCTGGGTAGCATTGTCTCTCCTAGGAGTAATGGAGACACTTGGTCTAGATAAGGCCACCAGGACATCTAGGCATCTACCATCCATCATAGAATTAGTGTTGGATAAATAATTCATTCATCCTCCACACTTTTTATCTCATCCATCATCTAATAAATAAAGATTCCCAATAAAGACCAAAAATTCAAAAAGAATCATTCATCCAATGGTGAAAACTAGTCTTCCAGCACCTTGGGTAAGTACTATGATGAAAACTAGTTTCTAGAGTCATGGTAAAATAATCCATTATCCATATTATTCCTCAACACTTGGGGGAAAATCCATCCATTTCATATCCCTTGGCAATCCATCTATATTTTTCATATCTCATAAACCTTATCCATTGTCTATAATCATATCCTTAATCCTATTATGTCCATTTATTATTACTTGTCTTGATCTTCATAAGGAAGTGTAAGATGTCTTGAGAATTATCACTACACCATCTTAGCATATCCTCTCATGGAACTAAAATAAATAACCATTTGGTTCCTTCATGATGTGGTCATTAGCTATCCCTAGTCCATCCCTCCTTGATCCACATCACCCTCATCCATTTTTTCATCTCATCCACCATCCCATCCATCATTCCATCTATCCTCATCCTAGTTGTTAGGATTGGTATTCCCTTTCCTAGTAACACCATTTGTAAAGTGTATATACATATCCCAAAAATACCTAAAAATTGAAAAATGTCAAATACCTTAAAAATCATAAAATTTGAAAAAACCAAAATAGTCCATTATGTCTTGTCTTATGCCTAGTCCCTTATCCACATTCATATCCATCTATCTCCTATATTCCTATCCATCCCATCTTTAGATACCACATTTAGTCTTGAGACCCAATATAAGTAGTCACCCATGATTTCATCATCCTTTTGGATAAGTATTAGTGGTATATATCACCTTGTAAAAGACCTTAATATAGTAATCATCACTTCTTATCAGTGCTTTCTCACACCTAGTACCCATCAAATCACCTCTTTACTAGTGTGGAAGGTACTTGATCCCATCACTATCATTATCATTTCCTCTTCATGTCTAGCACCCATCCAATCATGTTTACTAGCATGAAAGGTATTTGATACCATCATCATCTCCTACTCTAGTTTCTAGATTGGATCCTTGTAGGGCCTTGTCTATTCGTAATACTTGGTCATCATTTGTCTAATCACTATCCATGGCCATTTTTCAATCTAATTTCAAGATGAAGTTAGTATTCAAAGACCTTATCATGTCATCCATCCTTATATCCTAAACTAGGTAAAACACCTAAACTTCATCCTATCCAAATCTAGGTCTACCCTCCATCCTCATCACATCATGATTATCTTAATCTAACCCATCACCCAAACAAGACATTATGACACTGCATGTAGATATTTGTGTGTGTGTGTTACTTATTTGTTCTATTTTTATTTTTTGCATGATTATTTCATGTTTTTTTGTCTATTGGGAAATCAACAAGGATGATATGAAGACACCCAAAGTGTCCTTAAGGATGCAGAGTTCACTACTTACCCATGCACTTTGGTACAATGTCCTCTTGGTCATGCTTATATCATGGGGCATATTTCCAAGTGTTATATTTTATTGGATTCATTAGATTATGATGTGATTTATGACATTATTATGGATTGATCACACCCACCCTCATCATTCCTTTAACCATCTCATCATCTTTGTTCACATCACTAATCTAATCCTTGTACAACTAACATTCAATCTTTAATCATTGTCTCATCATTTGAAATCATATCTTTCAATCACTATCAAGCCTAATAATCCTCATCATCATCACTTTCTACTAATTAATCATCATCATCATCATCATCATCATCATCATCATCTGCTAGTTAGAACTACATCAATCACATATAGGTAGAACTTGTCCACATTTCTATGACCAAGGATAGCTTGGCTACTATCTCTATCATCTATCCTCATCCCATAATATTTTTTTAATTCAATCATATCAATTCTTCTCTATCATCATATCCATCATCTTGATCAATTTAACTTTGAGCTACACCTATAATTAATCAAATCAAATCATCAGTCTTATAATATCTTACATCTCTCAATTACATACATCCTTACTTGGGATATCTCCAAATCTTACAACCTTGTAATCCTATCATCATCTTGTTATGGTTTATTCCCCGTTGGGATGTGTCTACAATTATAACACCCATCATCTCTATTCCCCATGCATTTTTCCTTACTAGGGACATCATTATCAAATTGTATCTCATTGCTCAAGTCAAATCACTCATCTTCTATCCCACATCTTCTATCCCATCCCCTCACCTATCCATCTCATCCCACCCATCATTTCTTCATTCAAGTAGTTAACTGGCTCATTCTTCCCACATGTCCCCTTGAGGGGGAATCATATCCCCTATCATCATCTACTAACATTCATCCATGACATGGTCTTTATTTGAAAGACCATTACTCATTCCACTTCATCCACTTTTAATGCCCTTTCAAAGAGGGGTAGAATGTATGCACCTAAAATCACTCACTCCATTATAGTTGAATAAAATTCCTATTAGTCGACACTAATTCCACTTATCCTATTTAATTTTGATAATTTATCCTAATCCTAATCCTTTTATCTAATATCCCCTTCCATTAATTTACATTCACTAACCTTATTCATTCCATCTCTTTATTAATTTTCCCTAATCTCCCATTATCCTAATCTAATCCTATTTATCTATTATATAGGAATTTTTAATTCCCATAACCCCACCTAATATCCTACCTCCTAGGTATTCCTACATCCTTAGGAATCCAAATCCTCATTTAGCCTTTAATAAAATCATTACCGGCTAACCTACTCCCTAATCCCACTGGCCAATTTTAAATTCATGAAAATCCTAACTACCCACCCACCACCCTATAGCCTAGCCTTTCCTACATCCCTGTGACCTTAATCCTATCCTAATCCCCACCTAATCCTCCATTATCTATAAGATAATGGATAAGTATCTATAATTGGAGACTTCCCTCCAAGTCTCTAGAAACCTCTATTTCTAGAGGATTCTCAAGGAATTTAATATTCCTTAAATAATTTGCAACCATTGGATCTCATAATCCAAATTCAAATCTAATCCCTTGATCTTCCCTCCTTTCCTCTATAAAACCAACCTCTCCATCCACTCTCAAACCATCTAGAAATTTTTTATGGAAACCATGCCAAAATCATTCTATAAATCATATTACATAGCTATAATCAATCATTAAGCATCGAACATCAAGCCATCATTTTGTCAATCTGAGTCTAATAACATGCATTCAAATCCTAGAATAAAGTCATGAGAAGATAAGGAGCATGGTAAGAATGTTTTATAATTTCTAATTTCTCATCTATCCTTTCCCATTGGTGTTTATCAAATTTTTGGATTTTATTATCATTTTGATAATATAGTTTGAATCCAAATTTTGGTGCACGCTCACAATGCCCTTTCAAAGAGGGGTAAAATGTATGCACCTAAAATCACTCGCTCCATTAAAGTTGACTAAAATTCCTATTTGTCAACACTAATTTTGTTTATCTTATTTTATTCTACTAATTTATCCTAATCCTAGTCCTTTTATCTAATATCCCCCTCTATTAATTTACATTCACTAACCTTATTCATTCCATCTCTTTATTAATTTTCCCTAATCTCCCATTCTCCTAATCTAATATTATTTATCTATTATATGGGAATTTTTAATTCCCATAAACCCACCTACTATCCTACCCCTTAGGTATTCCTTCATCCCTAGGAATCCTAATCCTCATTTAGCCCTTAATACACCCCATTACCTACTAACCTACTCCCTAATCCCACTAGCTAGTTTTAAATTCATGAAAATCATAAATACCCACCCACCACCCTACACCCTATACCCTAGCCTTTCCTACATACATATGACCTTAATCCTATCCTAGTCCCAACATAATTCTCCATTATCTCTAAGATAATGGATAAGTCTCTATAATTGGAGACTTCCCTCTAAGTCTCTAAAAACCTCTATTTCTAGAGGATTCTCAAGGAATTTAATATTCCTTAAATAATTTGCAACCATTAGATCTCATAATCCAAATTCAAATATAAGCCCTTGATCTCCCCTCCTTTCCTCTATAAAACCAACCTCTCCCTCCACTCTCAAACCATCTAGAAAATATCTAGGGAAACCATGCCAAAATCATTCTAGAAATCATATTGCATAGCCATAATCTATCATCAAGAATCCATTATCAAGCATCCAACATCAAGCTAATAGTTTTTCAATCTGAGTCTAATCACATGCATTTGAATCCTATAATGGAGGTATAAGAAGATAAGGAGAATGGCAAGAATGTTTTATTAGTTCTTATTTATCTTCTCTATCCTTTTGTATTGGTGTTTATCAATGTTTTGAATTTTATTATCATTTTAATAATATAGTTTGAATCTAAAATTGGTACATATTTGGAAAAATTAATTCTTCTCCCTATAAGTATTTGACCTTAAAGGTGTTTTATCCTAGTGTTTCATAAATTTTGTAAGGGCCAATCCAAAAAGGAGTGAATTTCCCATGTTTTCCTTTTGGTGCAGATGCTTTGTCCCATAAGAGAACTATATCTCCCTATTTGAACACCATGATATTTAATAGTTTATCAAACCATTTTTTGATAGTGGTTTGATTTTTGCAAAATCTAGGAAATGCTTCTTCTCTTGCATCTTCCATTTGGATGATATCAAGCAACCTAGAATTGGCATACTCTTGATCTCCTTCCATATACTCATGCATAAACTTGTAAGTTGACAATTTAAGATTAATTGGAAAGATTGGTTCTTATCCATATACCAAAATAAATGGTGATTATTTTAGATCTTATTTCACTCTGGTTCTATCTTTCCACATAGTATACTTAAGTAATTTATGCCATGTTTTTTGTTTCTTGAGCTGCATACTTCTTAATAGTTTTCATCATATTCTTCTTTGTAGTCTTTGAAACTCCATTACCTTGAGGATAATGATTATATGAAAAATTAAGATCTATTTTATTATCATAGGCCCACTCAGTCATCTCTATAGATGTAAATATTGATCCATTATCATAAACTAATGATACTAGTGTCCCAAACCTAGTGCAAATGTTCTCTTCTAAGAACATGATAACATATTCAGTCCTAAACTATATTGTTGCTAATGCCTATATCTATATTGTACAATAATTTATGTTAGTAATAACATACTTTTGTTCATCTAAATAATTAGGGTTGATAACTGCTACAAAGTCCAAAACCCATTAATCAAATTTTTTTTCAATTAAAACTAGACTCGAGGGCATAAATGCTTTAGGTTCCTTTGTATTGAAGATTTATAATTGATGACATTACTTGACATGATTATGAGCATATTTGAAAATAGTTAGCCAATAATATCCCACCCTTATGATTTTATAATTAGTTTTTTTCCTAAAGGGGTGTCCACTTCCAAGTTTATCATGAAAGGTATTTAATATTTTAGTTGATTCTTCCTTTAAAACATATCTCAAATATATTCCTTCATAGTTCTTCCAGTAAAGTATCCCATCCTTGATCAAGAAGTGAGATGCTTTGAGCCTCAAAGCTCTTCTCTATTCTCTGGTCAATCCCACAAGGCAAGAACCATTGATCAAGAAATGAATGATTGCATCATACCATTTATTTGGTTAAAAATGTTGTTGGTCCACCTAGATGATGTTCACTTTGGGATTAGTGTTATAAATAATTTGGATTAATCCTTGACACCTCACCAATTTAGTAGTTTTCATTTCAAGATCATATTCTTAGAGTATAGACATCCACTTACCTCTTATTTATCATAATTCACATTGAATTATCATGAGTTTGGTAGCAGGGTCTCGTAATATAACATGCACTTTATTCCTAAAAATATAGTGTCTAAAATTTTTAACTGCCTTAACCAAAGCGAATTCTTGTTTATCAATTGGGAATAATTTAACTTAGTATTTTTTAAACTATTAA
This sequence comes from Torreya grandis, assembly GCA_037957365.1. Taxonomy (NCBI): domain Eukaryota; kingdom Viridiplantae; phylum Streptophyta; class Pinopsida; order Cupressales; family Taxaceae; genus Torreya; species Torreya grandis. The sequence continues at coordinate 211,281 of JARHVA010001223.1, read as the reverse complement.
TCATAAATACAATTGGATGATCACATTTATCAAATTTTTTAGTTAAAACATGTTATAGCATGTTTAGAAGCAAAAATATAAAGATAAAAATCTTTTGTAGAGTCAAGACTTATCAACACTGGTGCTTGTCCTATTTCTTCCTTGATATCATTGAAGGCTTTCTTCATTTTTTCATTCCATTCAAACTTTGCATCCTTCTTTAGCATGTAATTAAGTGGTTTCATAATTTCTACAAAAGTAGAAACGAATTTTATTACAAAATTGTTCTTCCCAAAGAAAGACTTTAGCTCTTTTCTACTATTTGGGGATTCTATTTTAGATATATCATTGACTCTATCTAGATTTATATAAATCCCATCTTTAGTTATTACATGTCCTATAAATTTCCCTTCATTTACATAAAATATGCTTTTTTTAGGGTTAAGGGAAATTCCATACCTTTGACAACATTCAAATACTTGTTGTAAATGCATTAAGTGATCTTACTTATTCTCAAAAAATATAATGAGATCATCCATATATATAATGTTACATTTACCTATGATACCTTGAAATGCATGGTCCATATATATGTAAAAGGTAGCTCCTACATTGATGAGTCAAAAAGGCATCCTCTTCTATGAAAAAGTGCACCATTTTGTTGTGAATGCAGTCTTCATTATATCTTACTTGTTAACAAGTACCTAATTATAACCTAAAAAACCATCTAGGAAAGACATCATGGTAGAACCACTAACAATTTTAATCACTTGGTCAAGGGATGGCAAATGATAATTATCCTTTTTAGAAGATTTTTTAAAGTTCCTAAAATCTATGCATAATTTAATCTCTCCATTTTTCTTTCTAACTAATAATAGATTAGCTACCCAGGTAGAATGTCTAATTGGAAAAACTATTTTTGCATCTAATAATTTATTGACCTCTTTATAAATCAATGGTTACAAAACACGATTAAATAGTCTTTACTTCTACCAACTGTTTTAAAAGCTTATTTAAAGGGAATGGTATGGGTGATAACTTAGGGATCAAAGATCTTCAAGTCTTCATAAGACTATACAATAACATCCTTGTACTTTATCAGTAAGTATTTAGCATTTTTGGACTCCTCATTTGTGCATATTGTATGAAGGTTTACTAGTTGAGGTTGACCTTGAGTTCCTATGTCAACTACATTATAATCCTTCCCATTTACTATGGGAACTTTAGTAGTTTCAGCTATCTTATCTTTTTCAAATAGTCTTTCCAAGGCAATCATGCCTTTGGGAATCATTTTATCATTTCTTTGTATTATCTTGTCATCAATTTTATCATCATCAAAAGAATTCACATTGACGTCATCAATAATATGAGACTCAAACACCTATAATTTGTTCATGAATTTAATGATTTTTTGGTCATCACTAAACACTTGTAGATGATTAACATTATTAGTTACTAAGGGACATAGGATAAATTCAATGTTAAGTCTTTAGGAATCTTGATTTGGCATTAGGTTAGCTGCAATTGAAACTAGTTCATTAGTAGATTGGTTTCCTTCTCTAGGGATTGAAACAATATTACAAGCATCAAAATACTTCAATCAATTCCTATAATCTATTTTTATATTTATTTAGATAAAATAGTTTGCATTGATACTTATTTCTGTCATGATTGGCTACTAGTTTAGAATCATCGTATACTAGTAGTTATTTAACCTTATGTTTAATAACAAATTATAATCCTAACATCAATGCTTCATACTTTTACCAAATTACTACTGCATGGAAATTGAATTTTTTAAGAAGAATTTTATTCTTTTTTTAAGGGATTAATTAAAACTATTCCTACTCTAAATCCACATTTGCATCAAGCACCATCAACATATAATTTCCAAACTCTAGGCATATCATGAGAGTATTTAGAATTACATATCTAAGAAGTTTCAAGGGTGTAAACCACTAAATAAAAATTAACCAAATTGACCTTTTCATTATATATATTATATTTAATGATCATACGCTTCATCTTTAGTTCTATTTCAATTCAAATTTGATTAGGAACTTCCCTCTATGGTAGCCACATGTTAGAGAAATTAGTTGACATGTATCCATTAAAAGCTTTGATCCAATCTCTACTAATAAACATCCCATAAGCATATATAAAGGTCACAACTTGAATATCAATAAATTTATACACTCTTGGCTATGAAGCAAGTTATTTATGCACATTCAACAATTCACCAATCACTTTAACTCGAGATTTATATAATTGAGTTACTACTCTATCAAACTCAATAGGAGTTAAACAAAGATATTCACAAATACCTTTTGGCATGATATTTGTAGAGGCACCTAAATCTAATATATAATTATGTAAGTTTTTACCAAAAACTCTAATTTTTAATAAAAAAAGGCGGAACCTCTATTTTATTCTTATACATCACTAAATTAGAATTTGCAAGTATCTATGATTTACTAGGTTTTTTGGTTAAATATTCTAGAAAAAGGTCTCTCTACTTAGTTATATGAGTCAATTAATGCAATGTGATATTATCTTTAATTTTCTTCATATCCTCTACTATATTATATCCACTCCTAGTAGAGGAACTAGATGAATCAACATTATTTATAGTGTTACTTCCCTTCAGAGGTTTTGGATTATTATATGTTTTGGGATAAAGAAAAGTATCAAAGTTATTCAGTGGAGTATAAGTCTTATTCAGATACTACTAAAAAGCATGAATCTCCTCTGGAGTATCTTCAAGTCCATTCTCATATTGAAATGAAAAATCAAAAGTTTCCACCATAAGAGTTATTTTAAAAGATTTAGATGCCTTTAAAGAGGCAAATGTACTTGAAAAATTATCTTTATTAGGCCCAAATTCAATTATATCCATTTCATCTTGAAATACTTCAAAATCATTAAAATATTCTACACAGTCTAATTCACCATGTTTTACAATGTTATGGACCCTATAATAATTAGTTAAAGCTACATCACAATTATTTATTTTAGATATGTTCTTAGTTGTAGATGACTTACTATTATTATTATTATTATTATTGTTGATATTATGAATCCTATTCATAGGTCTATTAAACTTCTAATAAGAATAGTTTCTATTGGAACTTTCCCCAATGTTATGTACCTATCTTTGTAACTAAAGAAAATTAGTGCTTCATTTTTGAACAATTTTCAATATGGAGTCTTTTTAATTATTAGATGCCTATAAATTATAGATATGAGTATTATTACTAGCTATTTTCACCATGTCTTGTTGATTTTATGGATGAGATCCACTTGTAGAGTTATTTAACAATCCTAGGTTTTGACCAAGATGAGCATGACTCAAAGGCAATTGGTTTAAAACTAGAGTTTTATTCAAAAAAGACATGTTTTGATTAGCATTTAGGATGATATTCAATGCAATAAAATTATGAATGATGTTAGGAATATCATATTCTAATTGATCTTGGGGTTGCATTTGATCATTAATTTTCATAGCTTCAACATAGGCCAAGGCTAATGTATTTATGACTCCAAAAAATCTTTTCAAAGATAAAAATTTCATTGGATCTAAAAAATCCTTGTAAATCTCTAAAGTTAAAGATTCATCATACTTATAGGGATTTATAGTTATGTTATACATCTTTTAAAATATATCATTGAAAACTGTAATGGTTTCATTTGAATCTCTCTTCATCGTAGTGAATTATTGATATAGAACATAAGGACTAATGATGTAATTTTAAGGAAGACTAAGAAACCAATAATATTTTACATCTCTAAAGGTAAAAATAAATAACTTTCAAGCAACATCTTTATGAATAACATTTAACAATCTTAAGGTAGCTTTAAAAGACTTGATGTGTTCTTCAATAGTAACAATGCCTATAAGACTAAATGAAGGTAAATATTTCTATAGATTTGTTGGTAAGTCATGTACTTGACCAAAAACATTGATAAAATATCTAGCTAACCAATCCATAGCTTGATGAGGATTGAATACAATAACGTAAATAGGTGAAGTAGGTTGAGATTTATAAATTCTATGTTTACCTTTATCCACTCTTGTTTTCCTATGAAATTATAAGGAAAGAAGAGGTAACCTTGTATTAGACCTTGACCTAGTTCTTATTCATGGTATTTTTAGCTTGAAAAATCTAAATCATGTTCAAAATATAATGTATAAACTTTATCTTTGTTGTTCCCAAAATCATCTACACTCATTTTTGAAACAACCCCTGCGAAACTTGTCCATTTTGCCTCTTTTTCTCTAAGTTCATTTTTTGAGATGAGTTTTTATTGTTCTCATGTTTGCCCAACTAGAATCACTCAAAGTTCATAACATCTATTTATTGCATTTTCCACAAAACATGAAAGTCATTCCAATCTCGATGCGACTAGGGGACAAATTTCTTATTTCCCAGGGTTAGTCTTTTTCTTGCTTTTTCATGAAAAAATGGCAAATTTTGTCGACAATGCATTTTTCTCTTTTCCATGCAAAGGCAAAAAAAAATTCCACCCTTACATCCAAAATGTACGAGTAGTGAAATTTGCCACCCCTACATTTTCTCCTTCTCGTGTAGGAGCGATGAATTTCATCGCCTCTACACTGCCTCCATTTTTGCGTGTGGCATTTATGGCCATGCGCATTGAGTGGTTGGGGCTGATTTTCACCCCATTTAATCTCTTTTTGGTTTTTTCTGATTTATTTATTCCAATCCTCCTTCTACCCTCTACCTCTGAATGATCTAGCAAGTGGGAAGAAGCATTTTTTATCAGATTCAAGTTCTCATCATGCATTATTTTCTAGGTAGGTCTTTATTTTTGCATTTTATTTCATGTTCTTTCCTATTTTTAGGTTTTCTTTTAGTTTTCTTTTTTCCTCCTATTCCCTTCCTCCTGTTGGGACACCTTTCTCCTTCCACCGTGCTTTTTTCCTCCTCTTCACTTCTTCCCCGTTCAGCTTTTCATCCTTTTCCTCCATGCTAGGATGGTGATTTTTACCACCCTCCATTTAGTTTCTAAGTCTCTTACCCATGTAAGGGTGGAAATTTTTGCCACCCTAACACTACATTTTCTTCTTTTACACCAGTGGAAAAAATTTCCACCGATGCAACTTGACTCAACCACGGTGTAGGGGCAGCAAAATTTTCCACCGTTACACCTATTTTTCCTACCTATAAGGGTGGCAAATTTTGCCACCCTTACATGCCATTTTCCCAAAATGCATTGGTAGAAAATTTTGCCACTGATGCATTTTTCATCTTAATATGCACAAGCAAAAAAATTTGCTATCTATGCATGCATACCCATCCCACATGCCAGGGCGGCAAATTTTGCCGCCCCTGCATCCTTTTTCTCCAGTTTTCTCTAACTCTAGAGAATTTTTATTCCTTCCATTTTTCATGCCTCCTCCCAAATTTTCCTCTCACTTTCCAACCCACTCACACCTCAGCCCTATCAAGTGCCCTTCCTTGGTCATGATCACCCGATGTGCAATTTTCCTAAATTACCAATTTTTCCCTAATTACACGATCATGGTTCTTATCGTAGTTCCCCCTAAGGATCTTCCTTTGTTAACGTGCTCTCAAAAAAGGCTCATCTTGATGACTAAAGATTCTCTAAAGAAGTTGAAGGCCATAAAGTATCAGTATCAAGGTGTCTTCCCAATCACCTCGATCACTTCTAATGTCGATGACATTAGAGACACAGAGCTATGTGGATATGGCTAAGTTCATGGAAAGAACAAAGGTGACAAATTCGAGCTCAGAAATGAAAAGAATAATTGAGAGAAACATCCATCTAGTCTCCTCTTTCCCTGTGGTGGCACATCAGATAGAGTTCATCCTTCAATGCACCCAGTTCTATAACAAAGAGAATAGGATAGTGTCAAATGCCAGTGGCAACATGATAATTCGACTAGACCCCAAATTTATCGATAAAATTTTCATGTGCCCTCAAACTACTGAAGTGTTGAAAATTGACTTCATTAAGGCACAGAAAGAGTAAAACAAAGATCTCGAGAGGGCAAAAAAGGTGATGAACAATAGATGGCTCAAGACTCCCAGAGCCAACTTGTCTAGATGGTTATGGAATTTTTTGAGAAGTGATTTTAGAGAGGAATTTGGTGACTTAATTACTTTTTTCAGTAGAGTATGAGGTCTACCATCTTCTTCCCAATTCCACAAATGGATGTATCTCTTTATTAAGATAATTCTATAAGGGAAATAAGTCATCTTCTGGGGTGAGTAGATCAATGACGCTCTTCATAAGCAATTAACAAAGGTGTCTACTACTTTGAAGTTTTATATGACTTCATACTTAGTATACATTACGACGTCAATGTGAACCTTTCTAGGTTTGACAATAGAAGGAGACAAAAGAACCACCCCTATTTATTCATATTACCTTTAGCTGACACTAAAAGGATCAATCCATCACTTTAGGAGGGTAAATGATGCCTTTTTCATGGTATTTTTGTGCCTTTTCAATCCTCAGCTAGAATAGAAAAGAGTATCAGATGAAGCCTAGATGGTCATCAACAATTTTGGTTGCATGTTTTTACAATTCCTCTCCTTTTGCTATCTATGGGTTGGCTTTTTCCAAGGCTATCCCTACATGCTCTCTAGATTTGTTTCTGACAAATTAGTCCTAATAGAGATGTGTAGACAAATTATTGTCATACACATTAAGCAAATGGAACATAAGAAGTCAGGTTTCAGGTTCCCAATAGAAATTAGTAGATACTCAGTTTTGACTACTGCCAAAGCAAGGGTAATGGAGATAGAAATACAACTGGTCACCATGAAGCAGTTTAAAAGAAGACCCAATTTTGACTACAAGGGTGTCAAGGATATGATCAAAAGAAAGACTTAGTTTCATGAGCCCATGATTGAAGACATCTAGATAGACTTGAGAATAGTGAAAGAGATCAAAAGAATGGACTACAATAGATAGAGTCTAGAGAAAATTGAATATCTAGGGCTTACAAATATTCCCCCTAATTTTGTTGATGATAAAAATATAATTAACAGTAGATACTTGGCTAAAAAAGTTGTTAACTCTCCTCTTCCTCCAATTCAGTGGTCCCAAAAGGAGTTGACTTCTTTAAGAATGAGATTTGAATCAATATTGTCTAACACCAATGATTGGCTAGCAGCCAAAGGAATCACATTGAAAGAATTCATCATAGGATCAGACGTTGAATTCTAAGAAGAAATAAGGAAGAGAGCAGAGAATATAACTAAGAATAAAGGTGATGTTCCTTATCCTTCTATGCCTCACAAGCCTAGGACCATCTTTGTGTCAAAGAAATTGAATGTTGCTGAGAAGGAGCTAGAATCGACAGCTATGGGGGCTAGAAAACAAAGCCCTTAGAAATAGGTGATAGAAAGGATGGAGATAGATGACAAGCCTTCAGAGCAATAAAGAACTAAAAATCTATCTCCCCAAGAAGGGCCACAACCACTTGTAGGGGTTTATTATTCTCCACCCTAATCCCTTGTGGCATCTCCTTCGCTTCTTTCTCCCATCAACATTCCTTCTTCTGGACCCACCTCTCCTTTTAGATTTTTTTTTGGCGATACTCAAGGTGCTTCTAGAGACATCCTTCAATCCTTAGGATCTATCCCTAGTCTCTCATCTCCTTCCTTCAATATCAAAGATAGTTTTGCCATCAACCAACCAACAACTGATATAGTTTCACCTGCTACACCCATTGCGCCCACTATTCCTACTAATAGTGTAGATGTTACCCCTGTAACACTAACTGTAGGGACTGTTGCCATGGTAAGTGCTTCTACTCTCCCACCTTGGTTATCAACTTTCACACTCAAAAGGAAGAAGTAAGCCATATCTATAGATGACTTTGATTTTAGAAAAATAGTGCCAATGAAAGCTAAGACCCCTAAGAAACCAAGGATCCTTTAAAAAATGGTTGAGGAAAAGGGGCACAAATTTTTAGAGATAGCCAAACGTCCACAAGATGCAACACTAGAGGATTTTGACATGAGAAATTATTCCATTTCTCATGTTGAGTTGGGGAAAGTAACTCACAAGGGTACGAAGAGTGACCTATAGTCAGCAATGGATATCATGGTCCAAAAATTTGACAGGGAGAAAGAGATGAAAGATTATTACAAGGCAAAGGTAGAACAATTGATCGTGGTAGTCAGGAGATTCACTTTTGCTCCTAAATTAGCGACCCCAGAAGCCTTTTTCATAGATGATTCTTTTATCCAAAAAGTAGAGAAAACCTACATGAAAGGGAAAGTACTTGAAGATTATATAGAAAAGATGCATACACAAAGAATTTCCTTGCTTACAGAGGTTGCTGAGAAAACAAAGAAGATGAAGAAAATAAGAATAGATTTAGAAGACCTCATCTCTCTTATTTCTTAAGATATTGATAGTATAAACAAATATCTTAGCAAGTGGGTAGAGAAGAAGGCTCTGAAGAAATGCACCTTAGTATCAATCGGTGTCATTGCCAATAAAGATTCCTATGTTGAAATCAAAAAATCACTAACATATAGAATCTAAGTACTTAAAGATCTGATCATAGATCTCGAGTCTTTCAAGGATGCTAGTGTGAAAAGTGACACCAGCTTGTTGAACAGACTAGAGGAATTGCCTTGCGGACTCACCTCTAGAGATAATAAATTTATTTCAATAGAAGAGATTATTCAAGAATTCAAAGGTATGATCCAAAGGTATTTCGAAGAGAAAGCATTTTCAAAGACTTCTGTGGATAACATTTTAGATACTCAGTTAACTCTGGATAATCTAAGAACTAGGTTAATTATTCATGCTAAAGCAATCACGGCATTAAAAGATGCTACAATCAGAGCCAAAGTAATCTTCAAGAATACCATTGCACTAGACAGTATAGGAATTTAGGCATCTATCACCATGTATGATGCTCATCTGAAGATGTCTGGTGGCAAGAGTTGAATTACTCCTCCATTCTCTCTTCTTTATTTCTTCTCATGTAATTTTGTCATGTAAAAGTACATTCACTTTTTTAATATGTAATTACATGTAAAAAATTTAAAAGTATCCCAAAGTCAATGATGACTGATCTTTGACTAGGTTTTCATATTTTAATCTTTTTCTAATTTGGAAGGTTTCTCTCTATATATAGAGGGAACCTCTTTTGTAAAATATCTCTAGATAATTAAGAACAAAAACTTTGTTGAAATTGAGACACTTCTTGAGACTTTGTGCTCAATTTATAAATTGTATTTTGTCAAATGAATGAGAAATAGGTTAATTGCAGACTTTGTGTTGAAGTAATTTGTGTTACTTAGGAAATAGTTCTTACGTTCTCTTTCTTGATAATCTCTCATCTATTTGATTTAATAAACAAAGTGTGTGTATTAAAATTATCTAAAGACATTTCTAAAAAATAAAAGAAAGACTTTGAGCTACTTTTATCTTGGTGATGCTTTTATCCATTGTAGTTTTAGGCAAAGACTTTGGGCTTTGTTTCACTCTACTATTATGTGTGTTTCAAATTAGCGAAGGAGGCAATAGAAGACTTTTTGCTTTCATGGGTTTCCTTGTAGACCTTGTTACTACTTCAAGAGATTTTTTGCTATGCACTGGATACCATTTTTGAAAGAAGAGGAATACTTTTAGCCATCAACCGGGACCTCCCTCTTTTGTTCCTTAAACATCATCTCTGAAAAAAGAGAGATGAATGGTGTTATAATACCCTAAGTATTATTTTATATTTATTTATATATGTATATAGTGTATAAGTGATTCATAGGGAACCTCCCCTTGATGAGAGGAGAGATTCATCTCATTAAGATGTGGTAAACCTACACTTATTATGGCATAAATATCTTTGTACTATGGTTGATATACACATTTTGTCATCAATTAGTTGATGACAAAATATTCACCCAACATCTTTTGGTGACTCCGATGGGGACATGAACGTGCATTTTGAAGCCTCAAGCTTCAACTTGAATCAACTTCAGTTTCTTTTTCATTTGACACTTTGGCAGATCCACCATACACACGAGGCTAGAGAGCTCAAGGTATTGTTGATCTTGTATTTGAGTTGGTGTGACAAACTAATTTTGATATTTCTCCTCTACCATCTCGCCTTCAGTGAACTAGGAGTTTCCCTCCTACCAACACCAAATCTCCCATACCTGGTGAAGCTTCTAGTCTCAATACTGGTAAGGCTTTGTCTTTATTAACCCTACCAGGATTTGTTATCTTGCCATTTAATCATCCTATCATAATGGCTCAAGGTCCATGGGGCAATTCTTTTGGCCTTCTTAATTTGACCCCACCCTTACACGAACTACCTCGCAGTTTTAGGAAGAATTTTTCCAAATTTTTTGGTGACAAGAAGGTTTACCCTGATGAGCATATTACTACCTTCTCTATAGCATGCGGCATAATCAGTGTGGAATTTGAAGATGTAGTAGTGGGACTTTTTGTAGAAACTCTGCAAGACACTACCGTGGATTGGTTTTATCACCTTCAAGCTCGAACTATAACTGACTGGAATACACTTAAATCTAAATTTGAAGCTAGGTTTAAACTTGTTGAAGACATGCATGCCTTGTTAGCATAGCTTACGTAGATGAAGATGGAACCTCATGACCCTATGATGGATTTCATAGCCAAATTTAATAAGTTAAGGAACCAAATTCCTACCATCACTCAGCCCACGTTGGAGAATCTCAAGTGCTTTTTCATCAACTCGCAACTTCTTGAAGTAAGTTTTTTGTTGAGGTGGGCTGGCCCTATGGATCTTGTGATGGCTCAAAATTTGGCTACTGAGATTGAGGATGATCTTATCTTAGTAGGTAAGATTAGAAAAGATTCCAATAAAAATAGATTTTTTTATCTGCTGAAAATTCTTCTACAAGCACTATAGATCTTATGGTGTAAAAGTTGACAAATGAACTGATAACTTTGAAAAGACAAATGGCCCAAGGTATGTCTACTCCCACTTATCAATATATGCCAAGGAGAACATTCTAAAATTAGCAATATCAAGGCAATGCTGCCCAAAACTAAGGGCAACCAAATCACCTACCTCCCCCACATGAGAAACTTGCCATTGAAGCAACACTTGCCAATTCAGTGGTTGGTTACCTAGAGGCTGAACACAATTTCTCACTCCAACCTAAGTTAGACCAACAAGGTGACGCTAATCTCTTTGAAGATCAGGAATAAGAATTAGCTGGTGACTCTAATATCAATTTCCTAGATTAGCAGGACGAAGCTAGAAGTAAAGGAGAAGGGTTTGATGGATCCTATGCTATTTTTATTAGATCTCAAAACTAGTCAGCTCCACAAATTGACAAAGGAAAGTAGAAGAAAAAACTCAGCTGGTGGTTTCCATCGCTAAATGAGGGACTCCATTGCCTTCCTAACCAAAGGATCAGGTAACTAACAAAAAAGTAAGTACCTCAAATAGTTCAATATCTTCCTCTATTTCTTAGACCAGTGGCACACCCACTAAACATCAAGATGATGGGCCCTCTTCCTCTATCTCAAATTCATTTCAATTATTTGATATAATTGATCATGCCAAAAAGACTAAGATTCAAATGACTAAGATTGAGTATTTTCAAGCCAATCTTGAATAGTTTGATAGGTTGCAAAATATGTAAAAAATAAAGCCATTTCCATAGGAAAAGATTATTCAAAGGCAACTCATGATTCTCCTAAGGATAAATCCACCCAAAATAATCTTTTTGTGACTCCTCTTATTGTTCTCGAGAAAATAGAACCTTTTTATGTTTCCCTGGTGATAAATGATTATAAATTAAGTAATTACATAATAGGCTCTAGAGCTTCTGATAATGTTATGCCTATCAAGGTGGTAGATTTCCTTGGTTTAACTTTGACCAAATCTTTTGGGGGGTGTTTTTCTATGGAAAACAAGCAAGTCCCACTCTTTGGTCAAATAAAAGATGCTCAATTTGCATTCGTAGATTTTCTAGAAAAGAGGATAAAAATGATGGTTCTGGTGGCCGATGTTCCAGCGTCTTACAGCATCTTTCTTGGCTAAAATTTCTACAAGGATGTTGGTGGTGAGTTAAGCATGGACTTGTCTGAGGCAAGGATCCCAATTCAAGGTATTATGAAGAGATTACTTCCTAAAAAAGAGGCAAAATATGTAGTCAGCCGATCGTCAGCACCAGAAGCTCAAATTTTATTTGAGTCTTTGGGCATGGGTAACTACTTCCTATCTATAGATGAAGTTTATGAGGCATCTGATGAAACTCCTATAGGTAACAACTCAAAAATGTATTTAGTTGACATAATAGGAGAATCGGTGAAGCAAAATGAATGCATGGAAGAATCTCTTCCTCTAAATGAAGAAGTTTTAAAAGAAAAAGTGGTGTCTAGTGAAGTATGGATTTTAGAATTCGATTTTAGCTACTCCTCTACTGGTTTAGGAGTTAGGGTTGTGTTGGTATCTCCTTAAGGAGATATTATTCCTTTATCATACAAGTTATAGTTCAGCAACACCAACAACATAGCTGAGTATGAATCCCTGTTGTTTAGACTATAGGCTACTAGAGAAAAAGGCATTAAACTCCTTCATGCTAAAAGGAATGATAAATTGGTGGTTTGTCAAGTAAGAAACCTCTATCAAACTAAGAATGAAATATTGTGCCACTATCGTAATCTAGTCTGGGACCAAATTGAAAACTTTGATGCTTTTAGTATCTCTGTCATTTTGAGAGAATTCAATGACTGGGTGGATGCATTGGCTATTTTTGCTACTCTCTTGGTTCCCCACCTAGACTTTAAAGAAAACAAGTACATTATTAAATTAGTCTTTCAACCAAGTATACTTGATAATGTCAGCGATTGGTAAGTATTCAACAATGACAATCAAATCATTGCCTTTTTGGAGCAAAATGATAGCTTCAAACAACTGCATTTTGAAGGTAGTGAACTTAAAAAACATGAGATAACTTTTGAATCAAATATAGACACAGGTGAGGAGCTCCAACAACTTAAAGGGAATAAAATTTCCAAAGGCCTGGTTTCCCTAGATAAACTATTTGATAACTATGATGGATTTATCAAACAACAACGAATGGATTCACGCTCCTCTCAGGATTGTGATCAAGTAAATATGGGAACCAAGGGAGATCCTAAGATGGTGAACATTGGGAAATGTTGCACTTCTGAGGAGAGATTCAAGTTCACTACTCTACTCTGCCAATATATAGATGTCTTAGCATATTCTTATGACAACCTGAAATCACTCAGGCCTAATGAAATTCATCATGACATTCCTCTTAAGGCTAACTCAGTGCCTTACAAGCAAAATTCTAGGGAATATAATCTAAAAATATCAGGTACCATTTTATTTGAGATAAAAAAAATGCTTGATGCTAGGATAATTTTTCCAATCCATCACTCCACATAGATTGCCAGTATAGTGCCTATGAGAAAGAAGAATGGCAAAATTTGAATCTGCATGGATTTCAGGAACTTGAATTAGTTATCTTTAAAAGATAACTACCCTCTCCCTATCATGGATCAAGTTCTACAGATGGTGATAGGTTTAGAGATGTTATCAATGTTGGATGGTTTCTTACGGTACAATTAGGTTGAAGTTGGAAAAGTAGATCAGCATAAGACTGCCTTCACCACACTGTGGGGCACCTTCGCTTATCAAAGAATGCCTTTTGGTCTGATAAATGTAAGCACCACATTTCAAAGAGTGATAGACCTCACTTTCAAGGATGAAATGGGTAAGTTCATTGTAATATACTTGAATGATTTGATGGTATTTTCAAAGCATCATTCTGACCATGTCCACCATTTACAAAGAATAATAGAATGTTGTCGTCAGAATGGTATTCCTTTAAATCCAAAAAAAATTATCTTTGGGGTGATAGAAGGGAAAATTCTCAGACATATTGTGTCCTAAGAAGGTATAAAAATTGACTCACAAAGAGTCAAGTCCATCCAAGAGCTTACTTTGCCTACCAATAAAATTGTGGTTCACTCTTTCTTCAAAAAGGTGAATTTTTTTCAAAGGTTCATCCCTGAGTTCATTGAGAAAACTCACCACATTATCAATATTATGAAAGGCAAAGCCACCTTCAGGTGAACTACAAAGGGAAAATTAGTGTTTAAAGACATCAAAGAAGCAATCACTCACGCACCAATTCTGGTTTGTCCAGACTACACCAAAAACTTTAAAATATGTAGTTATGCTTCTAAACATACACTCTTAGCTATTTTGGTTCAAAAAAACCAAGAAGATGTGGAATCTCCTATTTCCTTCATTATTTTTCCACTCAAAGCTCACAAGCTAAAATATTCAAACATGGAGAAGCATGCATAGGTAGTGGTCAAAGTAGTTAAGCACTTTAGGTTTTATATCCTGAATTCACATACTAAGGTTTTGGTACTTGATACAATGGTGAAGTCCATTTTGACTCAATCAGAGTTTGGTACAACAAGGGGTAATTGGATTGCCAAGATTCAAGAGTTTGATCTAGACATCAAACCTACCAAACTTGTGTGGAGAAAGGGTCTTTGTCAGTTGATTGCTGACAACATTCCTAAGGGAGCAAAAAATGAAGAAATGGAGGTTGAAGACATGCCTACAATCCTCTTTGTTTCCACTACTGATGAGTGGTATTATGACATTGCCCATTTTTTGACCTATGGTGAGTGTCTTGCTCATCTCTCCTATAAGAAAAAATGGAATGTTAAACTAAAAGTTGCTAGCTATGTTTTGTGGGATAATGGTTTGTATAAAAAAAGCCTAGATGGGGTATTTCTTTGTTGTGTCAATAAGGTACAACAAGATAAATTTTTAGAGTCTTTCCATAATTTGGCCTATGGAGGAAATTTTTTTGCACTAGTGAAAGTGCATAAAATTATATGAGAAAGGTACTATTATCCTATGCTATTTCAAGATGCCTATAAATGGGTGCGTAGATGTGAATTGTGTTAGTAGTTTGTTAGAAAGCCTAAAGTGGCTACATTACCCCTCAAGCTAGTAATAATTGAAGAGCTTTTTCAATAGTGGGGTATTGACTTCATTAGCACAGTTAACCCATCTTCAAGTGATGGGCATGATTATGTCCTCATGGCAATTGATTATTTTACCAAATGGGTGGAAGCCATCCCAACCAACCATGTTATATTTGAAGTGGTGTGCAATTTTCTTAAGGAAAATATCATCTCCCAGTTTGGGGTTCCACTTAAAATTGTAACAGATAATGTAGCCTATTTTTCTTCACATGAAATTACTCAGTTCTTATTTTATTATGGAATTACCCTATCCCATACTTCAGATTATTTCCCACAAGAGAACGGCCAAGCAGAATCAAGAAATAAGAACCTAGTTACTATTATCAAGAAATTAGTAGATGACAATTAGAGAACTTGGCACAAAACACTATTTGATGCTTTATGGGTAGATAATATTACATCCAAGAGGGCTATAGGCATGTCACCATTCCAACTTCTATATGGCTTGAATGCGAAGAGACCTATCACTCTAGAATTACCAATGCTCAGGTTAGCCAAAGCAATCTAAGATTCAACCTTCAAAAATTCAATTGATAAAAGGATCATGTGTCTAACTGAATTAAATGAGTAGCTAACCATGGTGGTGTACCAGATTATGGCACATCAAAATTAGGCGAAGAAACTTTTTGAAAAAAGGGCTAAGTTTCATGATTTTCAAATTGGAGATCAAGTCTTGTTGTGGGACAAGAGGAGAGAACCAAAGGGAATGCATGGCAAATTTGATTCTTTGTGGAGAGGTCTATTTACCATTCAACAACTCTATGGTGAGAATAGATTCTTGCTAGAGTATCAAGATGGAACATCATTTTCATTACCCCATAGTGGGTAACACTTGAAGCATTTCAATCCTTAAAGTTTAGATGGATTCACTTGTATATTTGTATAGTTTTTATGTTTTGTTTATTTTCTTTCAGTGTGACTCTGTAGCCCAATGGCTTGGATGAAGGCACTTAGAGATTGGTTTCTACTTCCATTGATCAGTTTAATCAATGAAAGTTCCCTAAAAGGAGCTAGTTGTTGTTCCTAAAATCAGCTACACTCATTTTTGGAACAACCTCTGCAAAACTTGTCTCTTTCACCTCTTTTTCTCTAAGTTCATTTTTTGAGGTGAGTTTTTCTTGTTATCACATTTGCCTAAATAGCATCACTCAAAGTTTTTAATGTCTCTTTATTGCATTTTCCCCAAAATGTGAAAGTTGTTATAGTCTTGATGCGACCAGGGGACAAATTTGTCATTTCTCAGGGTTAGTCTTTTTCTTGCTTTTTCATGCAAAAGTGGCAAATTTTGCTGATAATGCATTTTTCTCTTTTCCATGCAAAGGTGGAATTTTTTTTTGCCCTTACATCCAAAATGTAGGAGTGGTGAAATTTTTCACCCCTAATTTTCTCTTTCCCATGCAGGATTGGTGAATTTCACCACCTCTACACTACCTCATTTTTCATGCGTGGCATTTATGGCCGCACGCGTCGAGTGGTTGGGGCTAATTTTTACCCCATTTAATCTCTTTTTGGTTCTTTTTTTATTTATTTCTTATAATCCTCCTCTTGCCCTTTGCCTCTAGATGATCTAGCAAGTGGGAAGAAGCATTTTTTATCGAATTCAAGTTCTCAGCACGCATTATTTTCTAGGTAGGTCTTTGTTTTTGCATTTTATTTCATGTTCTTTCCTCTTTTTAGGTTTTATTTTAATTTTATTTTTGCCTCCTCTTCCCTTCCTCTTGTCAGGACACCTTTCTCCTTCCACCGCACTTTTTTCCTCCTCTTCACTTCCCCCCCATTCGGCTTTTTGTCCTTTTCCTCCATGCTAGGATGGTGATTTTCACCACCCTCCCTTTTTTCTTAAGTCTCTTACCCATGTAAGGGTGGAGATTTTCACCACCCTAACACTGTGTTTTCTTCTTTTGCATCGGTGGCAAATTTTTCTACCGATGTAACTTGACTTGACCATAGTGTAGGGGTAGAAAAATTTGCCACCATTATACTTATTTTTCCTACCTATAAGGGCAAAAAATTTTGCCACCCTTACACGTCCTTTTTCCAAAATGCATAGGTAGAAAATTTTGCCACCGATACATTTTTCATCTTAATATGCACAAGTGGAAAATTTTGCCACCTATGCATGCATACCCATCCCACATGCTAGGGCAATAGATTCTGCCACCCTTGCATCCTTTTTCTCCATTTTTCTCTAACTCTAGAAAATTTTCATTTCTTCCATTTTTCACACCTCCCCATTTTCCTCTCACTTTCCAACTCGCTCACACCTCGGCCCTATCAAGTGCCCTTCCTTGGTCATGATCACCCGACGTGCAATTTCCCTAAATTACCAATTTTTTCCTAATTGCATGATCATGATTCTTATCATAGTTCCCCCCAAGGATCCTCCTTCATCGATGTGGTCTCAACAAAGGCTCATCCTGATGACTAAAGCTTATATAAAAAATTCAAAGGCCATGAATTAATAGTATCAAGGTGTCTTCCCAATCACCTCGATCGCTTCTAATGTCAACAACATTAGAGACATAGAGATCGGCCACCTGGATATGGCCGAGTTCATGAAAAGAACCAAGGTGACAAACTCAAGCTTGGAGATGAAAAGAATAATTGAGAAAAACATCCATATAGTCTCCTCTTTCCCTGTGGTGGTGCATCACACAGAGTTCATCCTTTAATGCACCCAATTCTATAATAGAGAGAACAAGACAGTGTCAGATGCCAGTGGCAACATGATAATTTGACTGGACCCTAAATTTATAGATAAAGTTTTGATGTGCCCTACTACTACTTAAGTGTTGAAAATCAACTTCATTGAGGCATAGAAAGAGTATGACAAAGATCTCGAGAGGGTGAAAAAGGTGATGAACAACAGATGGCTCAAGACTCCCAGAGCCAACTTGTCTAGATGGCCATAGAATTTTTTGAGAAGTGATTTTATAGAGGAAGTTGGTGACTTAATTACTCTTCTCAGTAGAGTATGAGGTCTACCATCTTCTTCCTAATTCTATGAATGGATGTATCCATTTATTAAGATAATTTTATAAGGAAAACAAGTCATCTTTTGGAGTGAGCAAATCAGCAACACTCTTGATGAGCAATTTACAAAGGTGTCTATTACTTCAAAGTTTTATATGACTTTGTACTTAGTATATATTGTGACATCAATGCAAACCTTTCTAGGTTTGACAATAGAAGGAGACAGAAGAACCACCCTTGTTTATTCATATTACCCTCAGCTGAAACCAAAAGGATCAATCTATCACTTTAGGAGGGTAAATAATGCCTTCTTCATGGTATTTTTGTGCCTTTTCGATCCTCTGCTAGAACATAAAAGAGTATCAGATGAAGCTTGGATGGTTGTCAATGATTTTGGCTACATGTTTTTATAATTCCCCTCTTCTTTTTGTTTATGGGTTGGCTTTTTCCAAGGCTATCCCTACATGCTCCCCAAATTTCCTTCTGATAAATTAGTCCTAATGGAGCTGTGTAAATAGATTATTGTCATACACACTAAGCAAATGGAACTTAAGAAGCTAGGTTTCAGGTTCTTAATAGAAATTGGTAGATACTCGGTTTTGACTACGACCAAAGCAAGGGTAATGGAGAAGGAAATGCAAATAGTCACCATGAAGCAGTTCAAAAGAAGGCCTAATTTTGGCTATAGGGGTGTTAAGGATATGATCAAAAGAAAGACTTAGTTTCATGAGCCCATGATTGAAGACATCTGGATAGACTTGAGAATAGTGGAAGAGATCAAAAGAATGGACTAAAATAGACTAACTCTGGAGCAGATTGAATATCTAGGGCTTGCAGGTATTCCCTCTAATTTGGTTGATGATAAAAATATAATTAACAATAGATACCTAGCTGGAAAAGTTGCTAACTCTCCTCTTCCTCCAATTCAGTGTTCCCAAAAAGAGTTGACTTCTTTAAGTATGAGATTCAAACCAATATTAGCTAATACCAATGATTGGCTAGTGGCTAAAGGAATCACATTGAATGAATTCATCACAAGATCAGAGGCTAAATTCTAAGAAGAAACAAGGAAGAGAGTAGAGAACATAACTAAGAATAAAGGTGATGTTCCTTCTCTTTCTAGGCCTCACAAGCCAAGGATCATCTTTGTGTCAAAGAAATTGAAGGTTGTTGAGAAGGAGTTAGAATCAATAGCTATGGGGGTTAGAGAACAAAGCACTCAAGAATAGGATATAGAATGGATGGAGATAGATGATAGGCCTTTAGAGCAATAGAGAACTAAAACTCTATCTCCCCGAGAAGGTGTACAACCACTTGTAGGGGTTTCTTCTTTGCCACCCCAATTCCCTGTGGCATCTCCTTCACCAATCCTCAAGGTTCTTCTAGAGATTTCTTTCAATCCTTAAGATCTATCCCTAGTCTCTCATCTCCTTCCTTCAATATCAGAGATAGTTCTACCATTGACCAGCTAGTGGCTGATACAATTTCACCTACTACACCCATTGCGATTGTTATTCCCACTAGTAGTGCAAATGTTACCCCAATAACACTAGCTATAGGGACTGTTGCCATGGTAAGTGCTTCTGCTCTTCCACCTTGGTTATCAATTTTCACACCCAAAAAGAAGAAGCAAGCCATCTCCGTAGATGACTTTGATTTTGGAAAAATAGTGCCAGTGAAAGCTAAGACCCCTAAGAAACCAAGGATCCTTTAAAAAATAGTTGAGGAAAAGGGGCACAAATTTTTGAAGATATCCAAACCTCTACGGGATGCAACCCTAGAGAGTTTTGACATGAGCAACTATTCCATTTCTCATGTTGAGCTGGGGAAAGTAACTCATGAGGGTGTGAAGAGCGACCTACAGTCAGCAATGGATATCATGGTCCAAAAGTTTGACAAGGAGAAAGAGATGAAAGATTATTACAAGGTAAAGGTATAACAATTGACTACAGTAGTTAGGAGATTCACTTTTGCTCTTGAAGTAGTGACCCCAGAAGCCTTTTCCATAGATGATCCTGTTATCCAGAAAGTAGAGAAAACCAACATGAAAGGGAAAGTACTTGAAGATTATATAGAAAATATGCATACACAAGGAATTTCCTTGCTTATAGAGGTTACTGAGAAGACAAAGAAGATGAAGAAAATAAGGACAGATTTAGAAGACCTCGTCTCTTTTATTTCTCAAGATATTGATAGTATAAACAAATATCTTAGTAAGTGGGTAGAGATGAAGGCTCTGAAGAAATGCACCTTAGTATTGATCAGTGTCATTGCCAACAAATATTCCTATGTTGAAATCAAAGAATCACTAATATACATAATCCAGGTACTTAAGGAGTTGATCAAAGATCTTGAGTCTTCCAAGGATGCTAGTGTGAAAAGTGACACCAGCCTATTGAACAGACTGGAGGAATTGCCTTGTAGACTCACCTCTAGAGATAATCAATTTCTTTTAGAAGAAGAGATGATTCAAGAATTCAAAGGTATGATCCAAAGGGATTTCAAAGAGAAAACATTTTTAAAGAATTCTGTGGATAACATTCTAGATACTCAGTTAACTCTGGATAATCTAAGAACTAGGTTAACTAGTCATGTCAAAGCAATCATAGCATTGAAAGATGCTACAATCAGAGCCAAAGTAATCTTCAAGAATACCATTGTGCTAGATAGTATAGGAATTTAGGCATCTATCACCATGTATGATGCTCATCTGAAGAAGTCCGATAGCAAGAGTTGAATTACTCCTCCATTCTCTCATCTTTCTTTCTTCTCATGTACTTTTGTCATGTAAAAGTACATGCACTTTTGTAATATGTAATTACATGTAAAAAATCTAGAAGTATCCCAAAGTCAATGATGACTCATCTTTGACTAGGTTTTCATATTTTAATCTTTTTCCAAATTGAAAGGTTTCTCCCTATATAGAGAGGGAACCTCTTTTGTAAAATATTTCTGAATAATTGAGAGCAAAAACTCTACTAAAATTTTCACACTTCTTGAGACTTTGTGCTCAATTTGTAAATCATATTTTGTTGAATGAATGAGAAAAATGTTAATTTCAGACTTTGTGTTGAATTAATTTTTTGTTACTTAGGAAATAGTTCTTATGTTCTCTTTCCTGATAATCTCTCATCTATTCAATTTAATAATCAAAGTGTGTGTATTGAAATTATCTAAAGATGTTTCTAAAGGATAAAAGAAAGACTTTGAGCTACTTTTATCTTGGTGACCCTTTTATCCATTATAGTTTTAGGTGAAGACTTTGGGCTTTGTTTCACTCTACTATTACGTGTGTTCCAAATTAGTGAAGGAGGAAATGAAAGACTGCGTGCTTTCATGGGTTTCCTTGTGGACCTTGTTTCTATAAGAGATTTTTTGCTATGCAATAGATACCATTTCTAAAAGAAGAGGAATGCTTTCAGCCATCGACCGAGACCTCCCTCTTTTGTTCCTTGAACATCATCTCTGTAAAAAGAGAGATGGATGGTGTTATACTACCCTGAGTATTATTTTCTATTTATTTATATATGTATATAACATATAAGTGATTCATAGGGAACCTCCCCTTGATGAGAGGAGAGATTCATCTCATTAAGATGTGGTAAACCTACACTTTTTGTGGCATAAGTCCCCTTGTATTGTGGTTGATATACCCATTTTTTCATTAGTTAGTTGATGACAAAATATTCACCCAACAATCTTCACAAAGAACGGTTATATTCTTACAAATAAGTAGATTTGTACATTTAGATTTCTGAGTTCAAGCAAACTTTACACAAATTTATAAAAATCTTTCAAAGAATGACTATATTTAACTATATTATATTAAATATGCATCCAAACTTGTGAATACCAGTGATATTTGAACATAATTACTATCACTAACCATAAACACATCAAATTCACAAAGCTTAAGCAATCTTTGCAATAATTTCATGTAAATATTCAAATAATAACTATCTTTAGCTAAATAAGCCTAAAGATTTATCTAAAACCATGAATATTAGTGATATTTACAATTCTAATCTAATAAAAATATAAATCTTCAAAGATTCAACTAATCTATGAATAAAATTTACTAAAATCAGTGCAATATACTTTAGATTCATAAATATTTATCTCAATGCCCTCCTTCTAGCACCAAGTCAAATTTATTTTTGATGCATGTAAGTGTATCATAGGGTTCTCTTAGTGTTGAAAATACTTCTCATTTCAAGATTCAAAGAATATTTTGCATGAGTTATTAGTTGTGATCTTTCTGAGATCCATGGTGGAGTACCAGTCAAATTATTTAACTATTTCACAAAAATCATTATGTGAATGGCTGTTAGGAGCAATTGTGGTCCTAAATTTTTTGGAAAGATGGAAGTTGTTCTTTCTAAGTCTAATGAATGATGATCAAAACCTAGATTCTCAAACTATAATCTATCATGAATATTTACAATAAAAAAGTAAACTACAATGATTTGATCAAGAAAATAAGTAGGGTAGGGCAAAAAGAAGGATGATTATAATCTTTAGTTTGGACATCTTGAAAAAGCTTGAATTTCATCAAAGGTGTGCATATTCAAACTATCATATGACATGACATTACCAAAAGTATAGATCCTATCATATATCAGACAAATGTCTAAGGATATTTGAAACATACAAATTAAAAATTAGATTCACTTTAAATATTTACTTCCACAAGAAAATTGCATTAGCACATCTTCAATAAAAGAAAGGATATTGAAATGAATGTAAAAACTTTCAGTCAACCTAGTGTAAGCTTAGATTAAAACTCTATATTAACATATGCACATCTATAATTCATAAAAGTAATTCAAATCTAAACATCAAACCAAAAACTTGAGGAAGAAACTATGATAACAAACAAAAAAACAAATATGAGAGATGATTTTTAGAATTTTCTTACTTGCTTTACTTGATCCAAAATTTACATAATTTTTTTTCTCTAAAAACTTGCCCCCTTTTTTACAATGACAATACCCACTATTATAGGCAACCTATGAGGTATGTCAGTTAGCCATTATCAAATAATAATTAGACAAGTGTTAAGGATAGTTTTCTTTTTACAAATATTATATAACTAATGACATTTTTCAAATATGAGTAACCTACTAGCCATGTGTGTTACACATTGCACATGATTATACAAAATACATGGTTTTGGTATAAAAGAATATTTTAAGTCAAATTAATTGATTTTGAGATGCCCCTGTAGCTTTATCCTTTTGATTTTATGATAGAATATTTATGGATTTATCATATTGTTCCTCAATAAATTTGAGATTGATGATTGTCTCCATGAATATATCCTTTGTTTGTCTTGTTATATTATTGAAGATTTCATCTATTATGTTCATAGCTTATTTGATACTTCTAACATTTCCAATCTTTTCATTTTATAATAGATCATGTCCAAGATACACTTATTATCAACCCTTATGGTGACCTTCCTTTTATTCTTGACTTCTTGGATGAATTGAGTACCTTTGTGTTTGAACTCTTCATCAGTTATAAAGCCTGTAGGACTAAGGATGGTTGGATCCTTAATCAAGCCTCCCAATATTTTTGCCATTTTTCATCATAATTCCTTAAAGTCCTTTGAGATATCTTCCATTATTTTATACCACTTATTCATGTCCTTGAATTTCTCCATTAATATTATCATAGCCATATTCAAGTGTGATAGGCTAACTATTTTGAATTCAGGAATCTAGTCTTCCATTAATATCTTGATCAATTACCTTAATTTATTGTTTGAATATTTCTATTGGCTAATTTGGTTGACATATAATTTATATTATTTGTTCACTATATCTAGTTTGGACCTTATTGATTTCAAAAAATTGAATCTATCATAGATAGTTGTCTTAAAATTATTGACAGTATCTACTAGAACTAATAGAATGGATTGCTCTTCTAGATTCTTGTTCTCTTGTTTTAACCCTTTAATTATAGATTTTAAACCATATACCTAGGATTTTATTATCTCTAGAACATCTTATTAAAATATAGGGTCATCCCTTGGTCTTTGTTTTATCTTCGAGGTTAGATGAACTAAAGGCTCAACCCTTTGGTGGAAAACCTCTTGATATCCTTCCATGACCACTATCTTAGTGACTCTTTGTAAGCCTATAGAAATTGGATCATTTCTAACCCCAATTGAAGACTAACGCATATGTCTAATTGTTACCTTTTCTTATATGTTAGTTTGTTTACTTAGAGTAGCAAGTATCTTTTCTTCATCATCTTGTAATGTTACGATCCAAGGCTTCAACTCTTATTTCATATGGATGTTTTTAGTCTCTACTAAATCCCATGGATGATAAGGAGTATATAGCTTCTCCATTATTGATTCATATGTGAACCATTCAAGTATAGTTGGTCCATATATTGGGTTTTCCTCACTAAACAATTTGATATCCTTTAGAAGTAGTGTGATGGCCACTTTAGCCGTCTTTACTTTTGAGATAATTGTAGTCTCAGCTTTCTTCTTGGGAGGATCAATGACCATTAAGTCCAATGACTTCTCTTTTCCATTTTCCTACTTATATTCCTTAACCTTTTCTTCCTCTACATCAATGTTTGAGTCATATGTCAAGGATAACATTCTCAATGCATCTTCAACAAATTCTTGAGGATCCAAATCTATTATGTGAACCTCCTATTAAGGAAAATACTACTCTAATATTCTAAAATATTCATGTACTAAGGATCTTGAAGCAAATTCACATGGTCTCCTTTCTTTAATTATATTCTCTATTTATATATCTACTAGTGGAAGCATATAAGAATCAACATCTATCAAATGATATTGCCTTGGACCATTTTACCATCTATCTTCCATATTTTGATCTCTTTGCAATCTAGATTTAGGATTTATATTATGTTATTTTATCCTTCTATAAACTTCTTAGTAAGTGGCTACCTTGGTGTGCACAAAGTCAAATACACTAGGTTTATGCTCATAAGACATAGCTAGAATGCCTTTGGTCTTTAAGTGTTCCTTTAATCTACCATAGGGATCCCACTATCTATGGTTATCTATCTATAAATTGAAATAAAGCCTATGTTTAAAGTAAATTCAATGTGGTCCCATTGTTTGAAAATATTTTTAATAATTATCATGGAAAAACTATGTAGAAGTCCCTTCCTTTTAGTCTTGAAAATTCCATCTATTCCATTCAACAATTGGTATGGAACTTCTTGTTATACCAACTTATTAGGCACATTTATGAGAAGTTTGAAGGGGTCACTTTGAGTTTCATTTATTATAATAATAGTGAAGTCAGGATATAGCCATATATCTCCCATTATCTCAATGGATTTCTTGATTAAAGGACTTTCTCTCATCATGGGGAGACCATTGATGGCTTGGCTTAATGTGGTCTAAACACAATCAGAAATAAATTGAATATGGTCCCTAAATTTATAAATATTCAATTTGGAATAATATTAGGAAATAGTTTGGGTGCCATTAGGAGACCATTCTCTTTGGTTAGGGATTTTCGTGGTGGCATATAGGGCATTTAATATAAAGGAAAATATAAAGAACTTAGTCTTCACCTTGTTAAAAAAATTCATAGATTAACATACTTAGGGAAATGCTAATGATTTAATCTAAAGGAGGAACCACCACTCATTCAATAATTAAATATACCATAGCCACCCATATAGGTTCTACATGTGTTGTATGTGTAAATCCATATAGCTTATTCAACATGGTCATGGCCATTCTGACTTCAAGATTAAATTGGCTCATAGGTATTTTCTTATTTGGATATATAATGACCTTATCGCTAACTTCTAACCTTTTTTATATGATATCCATCATGGTATGCTTCTAGGCCCATGTATTGATGAAGGCTAGGCCTATTTTTGGCCTAGGTAATTTATAATAAGAATCAAAAGCAACAAGGAAGATGTATGCAATTTTCCTCAAACTAGGTTCATGAATGAGCATACCCTTGTCAATTTTAGCATCTTTGAAAATAGGACTCAAGATATTGATATAGTGTAATACATCTAGTTTAGTAGTATAATAATGGAGTCCTATCATCTGAATACCTCTATGTCATCATAGAGTCTATTTACTAAGAGCAACTTATCCTCTTCCTTGGTCAAAATTCCTTGGTTCTCAATAGTCCAAAATAAGCTTGATAAATTATTATCCCTAGTGTTTAATGAAAAAGCCAAGAATTTTATGTATTTGAATACTTGGCCCTCTACATTTGATGATAGTTATAACTCAACCACTTTTTTTGAAGTGGATCTATATGTTTCCATTACTATAATCTTGATTAAATTATCCTCCTACAAATGATAATTCAACTCTCTCGACTCAAAATAGTGAATCTAAGAACAATTTAGGGATTTTACATACATCTTAGGGATTTTTAAAGGTTTAACTAAGATTTAATGGTGTTAATGAAGTTTGAAATATGTTCTTTAGTAACTTAAATCATATTTAGATCTCATATTTATACCTTCACATGCTCTGGTCTAGCAAATCTTTCGATCTAACATGTTTGACTATGTGGTATCCCCTTGCCATGTTATTTATTTTTAAAATGTGATTTTTATTTCTTTAAACATGTGTCATCATATTTTTCCCCTATAAATTTGATTAAATTTACTCCATTGATCTTGTTAAGAGTCTCATATCCTTGATTTTCATCATGGCTATCGATCTTTGATCCATAGTTTCAAGATTGTGACACTTGGCATCTCTATATGATTTTTGTGTACCTTATTATTAGTCTTCATTAAATTAATAATTTGATGCCACATGGCAGCATTTTGTGTAATCTAGGATCTTTGACTTCTTAACTTGCTTCACATCATTGATCCCTATCTACTTGGTTAAATCCATGCCATTGATCCTTGATCTATATGGTTAAATACACACCATTGATATGCTAAGCATACAATCAAACATAGGTTGTTGATCTAATATTTATACATTTGATCAAACATGGTTTGTTAATCTTCTATAGATTCACCATGATTATGACACTTGTTACCATTGCATTTAATCTCAAGATCATTTAACATATTAGCATCATGCTCATTGCTAGATCTTCATTTGTACGATTAGAATATGATTGATATTTAATCTTGAACTTTTGACCCCAGCCTTCAACATGGATCATTGATCATAATTTTTATGTTTGAACATTCACTATCGATCTTTGATTCAGGGAACTTTGACTTATTGACTTGGGCAATCCCCTGTGTGCCATTGATCTTTGATCTAATTGAGTGAGGATTTGACACTTGGTAGCCTTGCATTGAATTCATATTTTTGAATATTAAAATCAAAGGATAAGGGTTTAGGATATATAAAGACATAGCATATATTTTAGACCAAATTTTTAATGAATTAATAAAATCGATCAAAACTTAGGCTAAGGTTAAACTAAGATTAAAATGTAATAAAGTGTCGTTTCAAAAATATGAATCCATTTTAATAAGAACTTAGGATAAATAAATTTATACTAAGGTTTTAAATGTTATTTAAACTTGGATTCAAATGGGACCATAGTATTTAACCAACTTAGGGTCATATTAATGTTGAAACATAAACCCTATGAACATTTATTCATTTCAATGAAGATCCATTGATCCTGCAAGATGGAAACATATGAGAAAAATATTAGCAAGATTAGATAAAATAAAATAAATATTATGTACTAACATGTTAATGTAATCTAGATCAAAACATGATATGTCTAATTTATAGCACAATTTACAAAATTGAATAAGGGTCCTCATTTTTTATAAATGGGGGTGTGTTGACCTCAATAGGTGGTAACATGGAATAAGCATAATTCAATTGATAAATTTATAATATCATGGATTCTTCCTAGGGAGTCTATAGTTTTAAAATTAAAATCCCCCACTTCCATTAGAATATTCAAAATGGGGATATGTATTAGTATGGCCACGTTGAATAGATTATATGGCATGCCAAGTATCCATTTTATCCACCTAGATTGGTTGCCACTTTTGGACATGATAATGATGTCCAACATGATTTTCACCCTTGGAGAGATTATCAACTTCAATCTAAGAGAGAAAGCTATACATAAAGGCAAAATTCCCAATTCAATAGGCTATTTTTATATGATGTCATACCTATTGAATGCCATAATGGGAATAGTGTACATATACTTTAGGGAACTTTGGAGCTCAGCCACTGACTGTGTAAGGATTTGCATCTATGATTACTATTAATTTATGCACATATATGTATATACCAAGCATATGATTCAGATAGCCAAAGACATATACCTACAGGTGTGGCAAGATATTCATGAGGCCCTAGTGCCTAAGATATCAAAGAGTATAGAAGATATACTAGCACCTCAAGGTGACTATTGGTTATACCTAGAATATATAGTGATCATGGTCATAAACAATAAGTTTAACCCACTATGCCTCCCCAAGTATGTGTCAAATAAGCTCATAGAGCAAGAAATTGCATTTTAGATCTGGTGGAGTGTGGAAGAGGATTTGATAAAGCAAAATAAAGGCACATTTTATGGGTCTCACATGATAATAGGTATAATGTGTTATACAATGAGAAAACATTTTGTGGACATAGGTAACAAGAGGAAGCATTACTAGTTGGCCAACCTAAACCATAAGGATTGGGACGCTCATGGTTGAATTCAAAAGCATATCTAGGGCTTTGGTATTCTATACCATCACATTCTCTACAACCATGATTTTCTTTTTTTAAATGCAAAATATGATGCCAAATTCTTAGAAAGGGCATAAATTACGGTTCTTAAGAAAGATTATTTGAATATTATCCAAGAAAAACCTTCAATTTTGATGCAAGAAATGCATACAAGTCTACCACCCCCTAGAGGATGAACTACTTCAGACTTATAGGGGAATATACCATAGTAATAAATAAAAGAGCAAGGGGAGCCTTATCAATAAGCTCCCAAAGTATTGAAGGCTATGAAGATAGAGCCAAACCTAAGTGAAATTAAGTACATAGGGGTTCAAGAGGATCCAATTAACTTGGACTCATTTGATGTAGAAGTCTAGGATCACCCAATTTCACCACCATTACATACATCTATAGTGTAAGAGGTTTCCTCTTCCCCACCATTGAAGGCTAAAATTTGTCTTAAGAGGAAGTGAAGGACTCCTTCCCTCATAGAGAAACTAGTTCTTGAAGAAATATAAATAGGTACACCCTCAACTTAGCAACAAACACTAGTAGATCAAGAACTAGATGAAAGGGAATAATTAGAAAAAGTAAAGGCAAAGGCACTAAGCCTTATAGATGACAAAGGGAAGTCACCAATAAAAGATGACCAATCAGGTATGAAGGCTTAGCATTTAGTCTCTTCTTCCCAAGTTTCCTCTTTTGTTCCCATTTTTGGTTTAGTTCTCATTAATGTTGTTTTGAAAACACTTTTTGTCACTCCAAAAGTGGAAGATGTTTCATCCAATGTTATGTAAATTTCCCCCACAATACCATCCATGTCCATTGTTCCCACCACTACTGATATTCCCTTTAGGACTACTATATTTTGAACTAAGATTAAAAAAAGGGCCTCTATGAAGATTGAAAAAGCATGGGCCATCTCCCAACTCCATGTCTCTTCCACTCAAATCAATCTTCCAATGCCTTCCACTAGCTCCACCTAAGATACTACTATCATATCCTTAGGGAAGGCTAAAAGAGGTAAATAAGTATATATAGTCCATCCACTCCCCCAATATTGAGTTTTGGATTAGACCAAAATCATATGGACCTCCCTTTCTGATTCAATACTCAAAAGAGATTCAAAGCAAAATAAATAAAAGATCAATTGGTGGAGGCTACAAATATGGATACATAGCCAATAAACCTAGCCCAACTAGCCATACCTCCATGGGTAGTTTATCTTAGATTTAAGGCTTCTTAAATGTCTAATTTCAAAATCACATAATTTCCATCATTAACCTCTTTGTTTGATAAGCCCTCAGGAAGCATCCAAAGGGTTAAGAAGAGGAAATTAGAAGATGAAGTTGGGATGGAGATCATTTTTGAAAAAAGGTAGGAGCTCTTTACCTTGTCCAAAAGGAAGAATAGACATATGGGGAAATCCCAATATATAGATGATTTCAAGTCTCTTTTTAAAACCCATAAATATTATATGATAGAATTATGTGGGGACAAAAATGGCCTAACAGGAGTTAGAGTAAGAGATAGAGAACATAAAGGAGAAACAGCAAACAACCCATATACCTCAAGGGATTGAGACTAAAGTTTAATTAGATACATCTAAGTTATATAATTATCTTAAATAAATTGAGGAAATGAGGGAAAAATTGGCTCCCCAAATTAAAGAATCTAAAAAAAAATTAATTTTTTGAAGAAAGATGAAAATAAGCTAATATTACTTGTTATTTGTACTATTAATAAGGCATATAGCCATCTGGTCTTAATGACACCATTAAAGTCATCAAACACCCTCAATTTGGTGGTGATCAAAATTTAAGAGGCTAGAGATTAGATTAAAATAGCTAGGGTAGTAATGCCCAAGTATCAAGAACATGAAACTCTCATTTTGTAGATAATAGATTAATTAAAATTATCAAAGGCAAGGGACGCTATATGAAAGCTTCTTAATAGAATCAATTTTGATTAACTCCTTTAGAAAGCATATGAGATTTTAAATCAAGGTGTAGTCATATAAAATTTCCAAATTGGTATTTTGAGTGTGGCTTGTGACACCCAATCCATAGGTCCTTCTTACATGCTCAAGTGACTCTTCTATATACCTTTTTGCTCATAACTAGTCATTTGTAGACTTCTAGATAGTCATTTTAGCATAGATAGACTCTATTTCCTAGGTAAATTCTATCCCTCTAGGTCTTAACCCTATTAGATAGGAGTGACATACCTATATTATAGCACTAGAGCCTAGGGTATCCCTTTTTCAATGCTCCTATCCAATCAAATTTTGAGCCCAAATGACCATTTTCATCTTATTCCTATCCTTCATCATGTCAGCCAAGTGTGAATACATCTATCCCATGATCACTATTGCCTATAAAATTCCATCCAAAGGTCATTTACAAAGGGAGGTGATAAATATTACAAAGCAAGAATATAAACAAACCACCAAGCAAATTTCCCTATTATCTACATACAGTCACCCAACATAGCTACAAACACATTCAAACCCTCAAACCAGTCTCTAGTCACCTCAAGTACTCTCAATTTGGAATTTTTTAATCTACAGTACACTATTTCACAAATCACATCAAGTGGGAGAACTACATATGGATTAATCCCTCTTTGAAGTATTGGTATGTAGGTCACGTGCCAACACAAGGGGTGTGGATCTATGTTTAGTGCATCTTATGCACACTAATGCCCCCCTCTTTCTCAAGTTTTATTCTATCATAATGAAGGTCTAGGGTTTCAATATTGAATTAGATCTATAAATATCTTTGTTAATAATTATCACTTCAAATTTCATAGGTAGATTGATACACAGATAACAAACAAAACCTAGAAAACATAGATCGTTGTGACTAGTTTGGATAATAGTGGCAGGAGTGGATTATAATATGGAACCTTGAAGTGTCTTGTTTTTAGTGATTCTATCCTTTCACAAAACAAAATCTAGATTTTTATTTTTGATACTATCCTAGTCCTACATAACTAGTTTTAGCTTTTATCTTAGCCATCTCAGTCTAGTTTTAATCTAAGTTGTATTTCTCCTCTTTCATTACTATTTTTAGAAACCTACAAAAGGAAATAAAATATACAAATCAGTATTGTAATTATTGAAATATTATTTATTTATTATTCTATAACCTTAACTAAATTATTAATAAAACTCTATTATTCCCAAAATAATTAAATCATTTGGTGAATCTGACTTACTTGGTTTGCGCATAAAAACCCTAGGGAAGGTTTCCTTCTAATTTTTCTAGCATTTTTCTAATTTTATTGAATATTTAAATCATAATTATACATGTAAATTTTTAAGTTTACCTTAGTAATTTTAAAAATAATTTCATTCAAACTCTAGTTTTTTATAAGGTAAGGTGGCAAACCAGGGGCCAAACCCTTAACAGAGTAAAAAAGATGAGAAGGCAATTAAACAAAATATGTCTTTAGAGAGATGATGGCACTAGCTGAGAACCAATAGACTTAGAAACAGAATAAACAAGAAATAGAAAGACCAAAGTTAGAGGGGTCTCTCATTACATAACTAGTAAATTGAGAAGATCATTTAGTTTCTCAGTATTCTCTGTATTGCCAACAGTCCCAGTATTACCCACTTCTTTCAGCATAGTCATGTTCAAGAGAATTGTATTCTAGAGTCCCTTGGTGAAATTCTACTCCAACTTCTAAATAATATCCTTTAGGGCACCAATTACAGTTTTCCAATTAGTCTCATTCTCCATTTCCTCGCTAGCTTCCTCAACATACATTTTCTCCTTATTTGTAGTAGTTTCCATAGTGTCAGCACCATGCTCCTCAGTAACGTCAAAATATCGAGTCTCCTACTTCCCTCCAATGTCCTCAAAAATTTCTTGGATTTTTATCTCCTTAGACTCTTCCTCTTCGGTTGCTTCCTTTGAAGTGCTCTCTGAATAATCAATTAGTCTAGCCTTCGGGGCAGGTTTACTAACAATCCACCCTGACCTTCAAACTCTGGAGAAGCCCTCCTTATTAACTTTAGAAGACTTATAAGGTTTACCACCTTCGCCCCCCATGGCCCTACTCAAATTTTTGTGGGTCGCCTCAATGGTCTCCCTAATATTCTCTTCCTCCTCATTAACCTTCCTCTTCTTACCCTTCTTGTTTGCAAAGGAGCTAAGGGTATCAACAAGGGTCTCTTCTAGGGTGGAGAAAGAAACATCTTTAGTTTTAGTAGGATTAGGGGAAAAATAGGACTCATTAATAACATCACCTGACACTAGATTAGAAGGGATGTCTCCACTATCAATTCTAATATTCTTGGATGGCTTGAGAGCTCGGTGAAAGTTGTACAGGTAGTAAATGAGGCCCTGGTAAATCATCCTTTGAGCGTAAATTACTTTATGAGAATGAAGCACACTCCATCCAATGGCTCTGGAAGTTTAGCATGCTTGAATCCTCCTTGGTACGGGATGAGTTCTTCTTCCTTTCCCAATAATAGTTTATGGTTGAAAGATCCATAATTTTGTTTTCCTTTAAAGCTTTGTCCCCTACATGGTCATTCTTGTGGCCATAGAAATCACCATTTCATAGATTTCAAAACTGATTCTACCAACCATGACCCACCTATTTAACCAATATCTCACAAATTACTCAGACAAGTTTTTGTCAAACCCATTAAGCCTTTCTAGATATGGGCTAATTCCCCCTTATTTACAATAATGCCAAACCAGTAGATTATCTTTGAATTCATGGTAGGAGACTAGTTCTATTCAAATTCGGTCTCCTCCTATTTTGGATTTGCAAACCCAACCTATGGAGTTCCTAAATTTATCCTTCAACTTTGGAATGGTAGTGAACCCTTTATTTTGGCTATGCATAATGAAGATGTGATGGCTCATTACTCAAAATACCCTATCGAGATGACATTGTCTACTCCCATGCTTGGAAATCATTTCCCATTGATCTTCATAATTAGGCCCACATGCCTTAACCTCTTGATAAAATAAATCATAAATGATTGTCAAAAGAGTACAAAAGTTATCAAGTTCTGAAATCCACGATGGCCTCCTCCAAATGGGCTGCTTTCGAGAGCTATTCTTGTCATAACTTTGATTCATCCTTGACAAGTCATCTCCCTTTGAATAATATCCCTAATGTTTAAGGTAATATGAACACCCTGTCGCCACACCCTCCAACTTGAAAATTGCTGACCAAGATTGGCACAAGCATCAACAACACTGTTTCCCTCTCTATAAATATGAGAAATCTCAAACCCTAGTTACCTATACTAGGTCTTAATATTTTTCCATTTAAAAAAAAAAATTCTTGCATATTTAAATCAAAAATTCACATTTCATTTTTAAATTTACCATAGTAATTTTAAAATTCTTTTATTTCAAACCCTATTTGAACTTACTAGGTCCCTTATGCTTTTGAGGTATCACCTTACATTTTGTGAGCTTCATATCCTTTTTATGTATATTCTAATTTACTATTTTTAGGACTTTACATTTCCTTTATTAAGTAATTTCCTTCCATTGCATTTTGATTATTACAACTTATTACAAAAAATTCAACCCATTTTCAATTTTCTTCGTACATTAACAATGGCCCTATATACCAGTTTTAATGAAACTGACAAGAGGGAACTTCAAGACCTTTTAACTAAACATCCTGATATGCAAGATGACATGCTTAAAATAATACAATAAGAACAAAAAAAGTGAATAATTATAAATCTTATCAATCTACAGAGCAACTAGTTGAAAATGACATTATGGGGGAAACAATGTCTCAACAACATCCTATAGTGGCCCAACCTTCCTATGAGGCACCACTAGTTATGGCTAGTATATCTTTATCTCCCAATGTATCTACCCTAGTGTAAGAGATAAAATCTCATCAATCCAAGGTGCTACATCTTGAGAAAGGTGCCTCTAGACCTACATAGGCCTTGGATTCTTTTGCTCTAGTTCGTATTGCTTCTACACCTTTGCCACTAGGTTTTATTCAACCCAAGCTCACTATATATGATGGAAAGGGTGATCCAGAGATACACTTGGGAGATTTTTACATAGCATGGTTGGATTATGTGTTAAATGGATAGTTACTAACCAATATATTTTTATGGAGTCTAAAGAATTATAATTTACAATGGTTTTATAGTCTATCAAATTAGTTAGTCAATGCATTCAATACTTTAGTTGACATGTTCCTAGCTCATTTCAACATTAATATAGGTGATAAGGTTTCTTATACCCAAGTTTAAAAACATAAAAAAGGTCAAATGGGCATCTTATAGATTATGTTCTTCCATATAAGACTATCTTGGCTAAAATTATTAGCCTCGTGGCTGATCAAGAATTACAAAATCTCTTTAAATATAGTCTCTTGCTAGCTTTTACATGAGTCAATATTGTTCTAAAGGTTATCTTCTTTCACTGAGTTATGTCATATACTAAAGGAAAGGGAATTCAAATTAATTTTAAGGGGCAAACTCAAGTACACAAGAATATCTGAAATAAAAAATAAGAGTAATAGCAATGTCCCATACAAAGTAAAGGTTAATGATAGCAAAAGTCAAAGTCAACCTATAGTTAATATAGCTTCAGATCCCCCTCAACAAGTGGTTTTATTATCACCTCCTCGATGAACTTTTACCAATCTACCAGTATCTCCAGCTAGAGTCTTACAATAGTTATTAGAATGTAACATCATATCTCTCCCTCCTATTTATGAAATTGATCCAACAAAGCCTCTTCCATGTGGATATGATTAGAATGAATTTTTTAATTTTCAAAGGGCACTAGGCCACACAACAAAAAATACATCAATTTAAAATGTAAGATATATGACTTTATAGATGGAAACATTATTTATCATGGCAATTCAATTGAGCCGCCTCAAGCAAAGCAAACATAGGACAAAGCTTTGAAAATTTTCTAAGATCCTTTCCCACAACATTATAAATAAGAGACAGGGCATACATCAGGTGTTCACCATGTATATCATGTACATCCTATACCAATTACATATCAGGCACCTTTAATTGAGTTACACCCTTTAAGAAACATGATTAGTGTGTATAATTCTATAGCTCCAGCTAGACCTTCCATCTCCTCCTTAAAACAAGAGATAGTTGAGGATGATTTAGATTACCATGAACTCTTTATTAGAGCTTACATTAATCATCATCCCATTCATAGTGTACGCATAGATAATGGATCTAGTGTGAACATGTGCACTATGACATTACTATAGCATTTGGGATATTCAGTGTAGGATATTACCCTAATGGACATAGTTATTAGTGGATTTAGTGGGCATATATAGAGTTTATTAGGTGAGATTTTACTTCCTCTACAGGTTGGTCCAACACATGTGGCTACACTATTTACTATTGTTCCTAGTGTAGGAGTTTTTGATATGTTACTTGGTTGACCATGGATTCAAAAACTTCATGTAGTACCTTCTAAAATTCATAGATGCATGAAATTCATTCACACTAATTAGGTTATTATAATTGATGGAGTTCCATATGAGTTACCACTCCCCACTTCTGAGCCATCTTCTACTTTGTAGTCACCATTTTCAACTTCTCCACCATTTATAGTTGTTCCTCTAGTTCAAATTCAACCATAGTTGAGACCTTCCTCACTAGCATAGAGTGTTATACACTTCCACGGAGACCTTTTTTAGAGAAACCATAGTTTTAGGAATGTAGATAGTTTGTAGCTATAGTTTTCATACCAAGGGTAGTATCATTGAGGTCTCATGCCTCTACACATAGAGCACATGTTCATAGAGATTTTCCTACTACCAAATGGGTCCCTAAGAACCCTACAATTTATCCACTTCTTAGAGTTATAGGGGGACCCCATAGTTAGTTTCCACTATAGATATTTTAGAGTATTACAACATACACATATTTTAGAGCCATAATCTTAGCCCTTCCACCATGCTTCATGATCACACATGATTCATCTCCTTGATATAGGATACCATGATAGGTAGTTTCTCATGAGACTCATTGGCTAGTATCATTTCTTCTCAGTATTTCTTATACATAGTATCCTTATGATTGATTGTACATATCTTCTTTTTAATTTATTGTATATAGTCTCCTTATGAATTATTATACATGTCTTATTTCCAAAATACCAAAAATATTTAAATATATCAAAAATACAAAAACATTCAAATAATTTAAAACACTAAAAACATTTCAATTAATTTGCATTATCCATGCTTTACATTTCTACTATCATGCGAGACTTATATTTTTCTATTTTATGCTATTGTTTATTAGTTTATATACATTACCATGATTCACTTAATCTTATTTGAGTGTGTGCAATGACACCTCGATACTTGGTTACTTCACTCTACCCATTGAGGGGCATCCTACTTCTACATTTGAGACATACAATGATATATCTACCCACTAGAGGCATCTTATACATGACTAAACCATCCAAGTTGTCATTCCTACACCACAGGCTATATTTATCATGTTGATATACATTATTTACTAGCTTATATAAATTACTCTATCGACATTGACTACTATATAGAACTTGTGTATTTCTTAGCATATATCTAGTTTTGTACTCCATGTCTATCATACTTTCACTTATTGATTTGATTAATTATATGTGATTTTATTTATATCATTTACATGCCTTCTTTTCTTGCTTTGTGTAGCTAAATTGATTACATTTCTCAACTCTTGTTTTATCTCTTGTATGTGCCTTAATACATTTTTTAATATACTTTACTTCTATTTTTGTATGTGACTTAGGACATTTGCTAATTTCCTTTGCTTGTACTCTTTTATGTGCTTGTGGCCCTCATGCCAATCTTGTTTATTTCCAATTGTATGTGTATATAGCATTTGATCATGCCTTGTATGCTTGATTTCTAGTTTGAGTGGAATGTGCCCATGTCCACCTTGGCCACTCCTATGTGCTTTTTACTTCTTGCCTTGTGTGATTGTTGCTTGTTTGCTTCTCATTGTTTGAAATTCCATTATCCACATCATGTATTATCATACTTTCTCAAATTCCATCATGATCCATCCCTCCTTGATAAATAAAAACTAAAATTTATATCTTAAATTTAGTATATTACTCATGATATTACATTATTACATCTATCTAGGCATACCCCTATTGATTTAACAATCTCCAATACAAATGATGCTATATCTTGAGAGATATTTTCAATTATCATTACTATATTATGTATTTCATAGCATAACAGACTTGTAGGGATCTTTATTCTAAGGAAAGTCATTGCAGGGTCTTTATTCGTACCCTTAGAAGAGTGGGCAACAAGTAGGGGTTTTTTCATAGAGATCAGAGCCCTCTACCAATCAAAAATTAGTTTTTTAAAAATTTAGAACAATAATCAGAGATCAAACTAGGTAGAATAGACTAAAAAATAGTGATGATTATATGATAGTGATCAAAATTAGTAATGGAAAAAAGCATTAGACCTAGACAATAGTGCAAAACCCTAGGGTGTCTTACTTTTAGCGATCTTATATAAACAATAAAAAACCTAGATTTTATATAAATAGGTAGAAAGGTAAGTTAAATTATAGTTTTGTTAGTATACAATTTAATTCAAAATAAATAGTTTCTATACAATTTTTCTTAAACAATCTAGACAAAGGGGGCATCATGCATGACATGATGGCTCTCACTTCTAGTTTTAGATTGGGTAGTTGGCATAACTTACAAATCAAAATCCATGTTAAAAACACCATTGATTAGGGCCAATGTGCATGGCATATTGACTTCTTTTTTTTCTAAGTTTAGTATATTACCCAGGCATATTTAATATTTACATGCCTCATTCCATCTGTAGGTGGTTGGAATCATTACCAAGTGGCTTCCACATAATCCTAGTTCCTAATTTTGGAGTGGCTTTCATACAAGATAATATACTCCTTTTGAAGTGGCCAAGATTGGTATAGTTTCCAAAATGCATTCATCTATCCACACTATATTGTTATATTTTAGAGCATTCATGGGCTTTAGGAGTCATCTCATATGATACAAATTCATACTGATATCTATTCATAGCTTCACTTAGTGGGAAACAATGGATCCAAAGGACTAGTTACCCTTTGTATTATTGAGCCACGTATTCAGAGGGATTGGACACACAGTCCAAACATCAATTAACATATGCATGATGACATATCTTCACTTAGTGAGTGACAAAGGAGATAAAGGACTAGCCTTTGCATTCTTGAGCCACCCTCAAGGAATTGAGAAATTAGCTTCATTCATGATATTACTTTTATTTCAACACATACCCAACATTATCCAACATCACTCATCATCACTCAACAACACAACATGTGTTGTATTGGTTTCCATACCCAGTGAGGTGTATTCATTCCTTTCTATTCCTTTTTCTTTTACCTATATTTTTTATGTTCTTATTTTAGACATAGCATGTCTAATAATAACTGATCTAATTCTTTTTTTCCAGTTATATATTTACACTTCACTATGTGTTCTTTCTATGCACACTTAGCATCATATAGCTTCATGGTCTTCACCCTTGTAGGTAAGTTCAGGTATGCTTTCTATTTTTTCTTTATCCTAGTATTTCACTTTAATACATCACTAGAATAAAAGGGGGCATAAATAAATTCATATAAAATATTCAAATTGGTAGTGTGAGTGTGGTTTATGACATCTAATCCATAGGTCCTTCTTTCATGCTCTAGTGACCCTTATAGATACCTTTTTACTCATAAACAGTCATTTGTAGACTTCCAAATGGTCATTCCAACTCAATCAGACTTTATTTCTTAGGGTAATTCTATCCCCCCAAGTCTTAAGCCTATAGGGTAGGATTTCCATACCTGGACTATAGTATTGGACCCTAGAGTGTCCCATTTTGATTCTCCTATCCAATCACATCTCAAGCCCAAATAACCATTTTCATTTGATTCATATCCTTCATCATGCTAGCCTAACATGAATACATCTGACCCATGATCAATAATTCCCTATAAAAGTCCATCTAAAGGTCATTTACAAATGGAAGTGACAAATCTTACAAAGCAATAAAGAATACAAACAAACCACTAAGTAAAATTTCCCTATTCTCTACATATGGTCACCTAACATAGCTACAAACACATTCAAACCCTCACACCAATCCCTAGTCATATCAAGTACTCTCAATTTGGCATTTTTACATCCTCATTACACTATTACATAAAACACATCAAGTGGGAGAAATACATATGGCTTGATAATTCTTGAGAATATTGGTATATAGCAACTTGCCCAAATAAGGGGTGTGGATACATGTTTAGTGCATCTTACACATATTAACCCCCCTCTTTCTTATGTTTTATTTAAGCATAATGAAGGTCTAGAGTTTCAATATTGAATCAACTCTACAAGGTGTTTTTTCAACATTCAACACTTAATATTTCACAAGCATATTGATGCAGGGATATTGAATAAAACCCAAAAAACTCAGATCTTTGTGACCAATTTGGATAATAGTATTAGGAGTGGATTATATCACTAGACCTCTAAGTGTCCTATTTTTGGTGCTATTATCCTTTCACTAAAAAAATCTAGATTCTTATTTGTGACACTATTTTAGTATTGAATAGCTAATTACAACCTCTATCTTAGCTATCTTAGTCTCTTTCATTACTATTTTTAGAAATCTATAAAAGGCAAATAAAATATACAAATTAGTAGTACAATTATTTAAATATTATTTACCGATTTATTGTTCTACACACTTAACTAAATTAGGAATAAAACTCCATTATTCTCAAAATAGTTAAATCACAAAGTATTCTAGGATTATCACTCAAATACATTGAAGCTAAGCTGAGTTTTTTAA
Organism: Torreya grandis; assembly: GCA_037957365.1. NCBI lineage: Eukaryota > Viridiplantae > Streptophyta > Pinopsida > Cupressales > Taxaceae > Torreya > Torreya grandis. Next base: position 170,711 of record JARHVA010001223.1, on the reverse strand, counting down.
TAAAAAAAGGTAATGGCAAATGAGATCTTTAAGATAAACTTCCATAATACAAAAGTGGAGCATGAAAATATCCTTGAGTATGTTAACAGGGTGCATAGACCCTTATTACTTAGATATCATTCGTAAGAATCATGATGTGGGACACAAGTGATATCTAACATTGGAGGCAAAGAAGAAGATTGATGTTGCAATCCATTTCAGCACAAGTACCTACAATAATAAATCCCACATCTAGTGCATCCATGAAAACATCCACTTAGCCTTAGTTGAAAGGCTAGTCTTGTACATAGCAATTTAAAGGCATTAGTTTTTGTACTTGATGTATACTTTTGTTTGAACTTAAATATGAAATATGTTTAAATTATTTTTAATCATGCACACATTGCATCACCTTGTAAAGGCCAACTTTATATTTGGTAATTGTAAGATAACCATATGTATACATTACATAGAGTTTTGAAAACTAAAACTAGAACTAAGGTTTTACTTATGCCATGTAATCACAAATTTTCATGCACATGGAAGATGAGGTGACCCCTCCCCAAGTCTATATATACATATGTAACACTCATTTTCAAGGGTAAAAAATTCAATATAGAAGCAAAATCAATTTTTGATTATCATTCATGTGTTGGTGTATTTTCACTCCAAATTTTATGTACTTAGGTTTTATATTTTTGGTTATTTGATTCAGTAATTTTAAGTGTGCAATAAATACAAATAATTCTTCTTGTTATGATTATTATGCTAGTTTTAGATGTATAATATCTATTGAATAATCAACAATTATATTTATTATTTACAAGTAGGTTGAATGTCTCATATTTTTAAGTGTATAGAGGTGTTTTCAATGATATAACATTCTATGTATGTGTAACAACTATCCAAAAAACCTCCTTAGTTTGAGTCATAATCTCCTAAGTACGAGTGTGCAACATCTACTCCAAAAGAAGCAACCTTTGGCCTAGCCCTTTGAGTTTACTATAACAAACTATCCCAAACTGCTTGACCATGTTTATATGCATGTGTGTAATATATTATATCACCAAAAATTGATTCTAAAAGCACTTATCCATGAAGAATCTAGCCTAAAAGGTAATTCTTGAAGTCATAAAGTCCTTTTTTGCTCTTTCATTCCCTCTATTTTTGAGTTTATTATTGAGATCTACCCCACTCTAGATTGATAGACACCCATCTACTAACTCACCTAGTTTTGAATTTATTATAGACCTCATCCATCCATATATAGTCCTATTTAACAACCTGCATGACCTACCTACTATTTCATTACCTGGTTATTCAAACATCATACCAACAACTTCTACCCTAGAGTGGAGTTTACCTCTATTAAGATCCTAGAATGTTAGAGGCTACCTCATTATGAATTATTCTATATAAAAACCATATCAACATTCTTTCTAGTGATAAAATGAGGGCCAAAGACTTTTGATAAAATAGGTTAGTTTTTAAGTTGAGTTGCACTGGAGTCACCCAAAAGAGTGACTAAATCTAGTGTTTGGACTAGTCTTCTAGCCTCACCTTTCTCAAATCATATAAGCCATAGATTTTTACCCACTTCCCCTATCAATAATAGAGTCATAACACCTTCCCCACTAAAGAACACTCCCCTTATTAATCATCACATGGCTCAACCACCCTGGTTAGTTAGATATGGTATTGTCATCCTAAGGGATGTGCATGACCTACTAAGAAATCTTAAAAAGTATATGCCATCCTTCTCTCCTTAAAGAGGAAGAATGGTAGAAGAACACAACAAGTCTTTCAAATTTGCATTCAGATTGATGGAAATTATTGATGAATATGTTACATGTAAACTTTTTCCTTTCACACTAATGGATGCTTCTTATGATTGGTACCTTAATCTACAATAGAATTTAATTACTTCCTAGAATCAATGTCAAAATGCTTTTCTTTCATAGTTTAGACAAGTCACCAACCCTGGTTTGATATACCAGAACTTTACTATCATGGAGCAGGAACCTAATGAATTGATTTGGGCCTTCAATACAATTTTTTATAAAATGTATACCTATTTATGCCTAGAACATAAACTAGTAAAAGTGTTAGAATTATAAATGTATAAGAATGCTTTGGATCTAATTGCCATAGTCTTCTTATAAAGGGCTGCTATTATAAACACTTTAGCATTAGCCTATGAAGAGGCCATCAACATTGATAGACAACTTAATCCTTAGGTGCCTAACACAAGTAGTGTCAAAAATAGTCTCCCATATTTGAGTCTAGTTCTAAATATGAAGAAGAACACCCCTACATTTAATTAAAATCATCTCTACACACTACCTCCTTTGACATAGACATCACATCCAAATTATAGTTTCTTAAATAACTATTCACAATGTAATGGTTAATAATAGAATCAACATCTAGATACATCCTCTACTTATATTTTATAGGGCATAGACTTTATTAAAGTGGAGCTAGATGCCATACAAAAAAACATCCATAAGTTAAGAAATGATTTCTTTAGCATGCAAATAAAGATAGGTAATGTTAATGGCATGAATAAAAATTAGAATTATGGGTTACAAAGGTATAATAGGCCATTCAATAAGCCTTCAAATAATATATAGTAGTCCAACAAGCCTTTAGAAATTAATATAGTAGAGATATCTTTTCCCAATTGGTGCACAATCCATAATATTTCTTGTCATGGTGAACTTGATTGTGTTGAATTTTGTGTAGATTTTGAGATATTTCAAAGAGAGTTGGTGAGGCAAGATTTGATGCATAACCCACTAGAATTCCACCAAGACCCTGACACTCTAGGCACCACTATGTTCTTGGGACTCATGAGTTTCTTGTCCTTAGAAAAAGATGATAATGTACCTAATGTCAACACTGATGAGATTCATGCCTTTTAGCAATTTTAGAAATGTGGTTTAAAATTGAGGGATAGGTATCCCCTCACAACATCTACTCTTCCAAATACCATAGACATTCCACCAAATATGAAAGTTGATAATAATCCACCTCCCATGAAAGGGATTGATAAGCCTCAAAATAAGGAAGAATAAAGTAGAGGGGGATATACCATTGTTGAAGATATGAATAAAATCAAAGCAAACATCCCCCTTCATGAATTAGCCTAGATTATTGAATAAAAATAACTTCTATGGAAGTCTATCAAATGGAAAGCCCTTATGGAAAAGACAAAAGTTCTTACAAAGAATATAAAGGACTCTAACACCAATGTCATATATAAAAATAAACTAGAGGTACCACCTTTTTGTTGACCATTAGAGCATTCAATAAAAATATTCATAATTACTTAGTCAATATGGAACTTCAACAACTGTGATGCCTAATTTAATTTGTCAAAATATCAACCTAACTCCAAACTCATCAAAGAGAAGAGTCTTAAAATTAAATAAAATAATGGTACCAATGATTACAAAGATGACTAATGTGTGTATTCAAGTATCATATGATCCATGAGTACAAATGACTATTGATATCCTTGTTGTAGACATATCTGAAGGCTATGGGTTATTGTTGAGTAGGGACTAGTCTAAGACACTCAATATATATCTCTCAATAGAATCCTTTCATATTTGGGTATGATAGAGAGGCCTTCTAAACCAAATTTGGACTGATCAAGAACCAAAGATGAAGTTCATGGAAGTATAAAGATTACAATTCCCTTGAACTAACAATAGGGTTGAATATGAAGCATTGATTTTGGGATTGCACTTTACACTCAAAAATAATATCAAGAAGTTGTTAGTATATTGGGATTTGAATCTAGTAGTCAATTAGGTTAGAAACAAAAACTAGTGTAATCTATCATATCTAAAAAGATATACAAATAGAGCATGGGATTTGATTGAGAGATTTGAGACTTTCAATATAGTGGTTGTTCCTAGGGAATAAAATCAAGTTATAAATTCACTAGCTACTTCTACCAATTTAGTGCCTCTTCAAGAATTCTAGGTAAAGAGATTCTCCATTGAGCTAGTACCGTGTATTTCTATTCTTAACAGCTTATAAAATTTCTAAATATTTGATAATGACTAGTAAATAATTCAATTTTTAACCAACTCAAGATTATCTAAATCCCAAGTCATTGAAGATAAGGAAGTTAGTTATCTCTTCCAAGAGGAGTTAGAAGAGGAAGGTGTCATCCATCTTAAAAAAATCATTTCCAACCTAGTTTGGTTTCCTTAGAAAGATCATTTAATGTAGATTCCTGTTAGAGGTATAATCACTAAGAAGGAGGGGTGAATCATTTATGCAAGATAATCCAATTATATTCTAAAATCTTAACTTATTCAACATAGATCAATTTGATTAAGAAACATAAACATGAAAAAACATACATCCAAAGCATACATAAGAGCATACATTACATGAACACATCATATATATGGGAAACCCTCTTGGGGGATAAAACCAACTGAACTATAAAAAATGGACTATAATACTATAAAACAAGATCCAACATTTAGACCAGCTCCCATTGATCAAGGAACATCCATCCCTTAATTTACTCAAGCACCCACTTGACCTTTAGTTAGCTCCAACTAACAAGGAAGCTACAACCCCCTTGGCAACCAAGAACCCACTTAGCTACCTTGAACCTTAGATCACCTTTGAAAACTTATTTTTACTCTTCAAATGATGATGATCACCTTTGTTTGCATTCTTCACCTCTAATCTCTCTCAAGCTCCTTCTAGGGCTAACTTGTTTAAACTACCTCTTCTAGGCTCATTAGGTCCAATGACCTATGTGTTATCCTACATCAACTTAATTAGACAAGAATAATTGATCCTCTTCACTATAAAGTTTTCCTCAATGACTTTTACCTTCTCTTTGAAAGGTTCTCTTTTTTTCTTAAATCCTTACTCGCATAACTTCTCAACACTACTCAATCATGTCTCTATAAACCATCACCTTTACTTTCACTCTTTATTGAGTCTTCATGAATATTATCTTTTTGATTAGCCATAATAATTGCCTTATCCTTTAATACTTATATAACCCTAAGTACATATCTCAAATCCATTCACATAGGTTGGCCATTACTTTATCAGCCCCAAACCACCATTAGGTCTTGGTGAGACCTAAAATAATTAGGCCTTCATACTCACATTTTATATGTGAGACTAATTAGACCACCTTTATCCTTTACCAATGCTTTGAAAACATAAAGAAATATCTCTAATATCCCCTTTATAACTCCTACATGGGTCCATGCCACATAAAACACCAACTCATACCTTGAACCTACCAATTAGGTCATCATACCTAGAAAACACAGTCTCAAAACTCTTGAAGCAACAACCCAAATATTTCACATGGCTATATGATTATATCACATGGGTGACCCCTTAAATACCTCAAATATACTTCCATTTTATTTAATCACATCAAATAGGCTCTAATCACTCAATTCAACTCACTCAAAATAACCACTCAGACTAGTCACACATTGTCAAAATAGAGTTATACTATTTTGACTCTCTATAAATGATCAGGGAAAAACTATGACAACCAATGACTTATCATAAGCCTTAGAAACTTATATAATATCTCCATGATCATTTTATTCTTTAATTCTACTCAAAACAAATTAAACCTACTTCTGTAATATGGTCACTCAAATTGTCAGTGCAATCATAAAAAATAATCAACTTCCAATCCTTTGTTCATACCAAATATGGATTGGTCAAAACTAAAAAATACACAAAAATATACCTCATGGAGTATAAAACACTATAAAATAGTTATTTAATATTTAAACATCAAAATACTATCAATAAAAACTCAATCATCCTTTTCAAATCACTTACAAACCATTATCAAACACATAGTCAACATTGGAGGTCCATAACATTGATTATACAAACATTCATACCTTCTAACTAGGTTATATGGATGTGCATTGAAGTCTTCAACATTAATTTTACATCATGATAATATTATTCATATATAAAAAGTTATAGCTCAAAACCTATAGACTAGTTCTCCCTCATAAATTTGAATATTCAAATTCCAACTATCACTAAATAGTTGTTAAACATCAAACATGTTGACCTCATCTTATGAACCCTAGAAACATTGAAAAAATATGAACTATAAATCTCCATGGATTAGTCTAGATATTACCTTTCAATTCTCACCATTGATATTTGTTCTGAGCTCCCATGATTGTGGCACTTGGTAGCCCTGCATGAATTCTGTACATATTAGCTCTTTGACTCAATGCACTTTGGTGATCTTCTGATTGCATGATCATATGATCATCATTAATATTATGTGAAAGCTCCATTAATGTGACACATGACACTATCACATTAATTCTTTGACATATTTTTAATTTTACATGTATCATTGGATTAAGATCTATGATTTAACACACACCATTAGATCTATTGACTAATTGACCTTAGACTTAAACTTGGTTAAATTTTATGGTCTCTAGCCCATCATAGTCTATTATATAAAATTATAAGATTTATATCTTAAGCTATAAAACTCTTCAAGACTCCAAATATTTAGGGTACCTTCTTGGTACTATAGATAACATCACCATGAAAACATTTGCCAATTGTTGACTTTCTAAATACCTATAATAATTACACAAACTTGTTGGATCATACATATTTGCATGATGTGTTGTGATGGTTTGACTTATCTTAAGCTAAAAGATGCATGATTCTCATTCTAAATGATCAAATTAAAAATCATGACTTCATCAAGACATCTATGGATGCCTCACAACTTCTTCTTTGTCCTTACAGACTTGCACATGTGCCATATTTCTCCAAACTATCAATATGATCACTTTATCATTAAGGCATTAACACAACATGCTCTCTTTGACATCAATGACAACCTAACAATTATAACAATGATCAATAATCTCCTCCTTTGTTTTTTGATGGTAAAACACCCTCATAGTGACTTCATTTGAATAAAGACTTCAATTGAACTCCTTCATTTGATCTTTCTCCCCCTTTGACATTAATGACAAATGGTCTCTTCCTCATCATGCCAACAATCATTCCACAACATAATGTGTGCATTCAAATAATTTTTAAGATACTTGCATATTTTTAAAAATATGAAATAATTACTCCCCTTTGATATGTACCAACTTGAACTTGGACTTTTTTTAGACCTAACAAACTGCTCACAGAGCTTAGAAATCTCCCCTTAACATCAATTTCTATCTCATGTCATCTATTCTTTGACATATACCAAACTAAAATTAGGCTTCTTTGATCCTTGGACCTATCTACCTATATAATTTATAAGCTCCATTTGCTCATTCATGAAGATTCAATACCTTGTCAAAACATATGACTTGGTTTGATTAAGTCATCATATTGATCTTATATAATTCACAACTATAGTAGACTTCTTCATATCTCCACCATGACTGGAACATCTCACACATGCTCCCCCTTACATCATGTATAGATATTCAAGATACTCAAGCTAACTGAGTTATCTCCCCCTTAGTCAAACATATCTTCACATGATATTCTTGTTCTACAACATCAATCAAACACAACTAGCATCCACCATGCTTCCTTTTTCTTATCAAGTGTCTCATTCAAGACTAGATAGAGACACCCTAACCCACAATGTCCTAAAACAATGTAAAACTAGGAGTTTCCCACAGCTCCACATATTCCTTCTCATCCTTAGTCATCTGATACTGATAGTTCTTCTTCTTCTTAGGCTTAAGAGAAGTAACATGCTCATCCATTACAATGTTATCCTTTTATTTTCAGAATGGATTAACAATACATGGAGATAACAAATATTCATGACATACCTTTTCATCTAAAGAAATAACCTCATCACTAGGCATTGAGAATAGATGTTTTTTGCATGAAATATTATCAATAATAGAAAGATGTTCTCTTGGATACATATATACCTCAGAACTAGTCTCAACTAGCACCTTGTTCTTCTCTTTGAGCTCATCTTGAACTAACTTTTGATTATTATTTTCTATCTAGATAGATGACACATTCTATTAGCATTCCTAAACTTTCTTCATATTTTATTCCTCTTTTTCTCTAGCAAGTAGTCCACCTTGATCTTTTAGCTCAAATAAATTAGTTTTTTTGGTCTTCACTTCCTTAAGATTCCATACCAAGGATTGACATTTCTTAATCACACTAGGATGTTCATGCACCTTCTTATGACTTGAGAGATTGATTTTACAATATCTTGCAATATGAGAAACTTGATGAGAACTAAAATAAATAACATCATTCATACCTTCTACTTGATGATTATCATGATCTTCCTTTTTATCTTCTATCTTAGCAAACATACCATCTTGTCTCTTAGGTTCATTATGCTCAATAGTAACTATCTTAGGTCTCCATACCTAGGGTTGTCTTTTCCTATGCATTCTAGGGTAAAATCTAGCAATACACCCCATGTCATTACAATTATAGTAGACTATGTATTCCATACCTTTTTTTTTTAATATAGTAGTGATCTCCTTTTGACTGATTACTTCTTCTTATGTAGTCCTTCGCGCTATGACCAACAAGATGAAAAAATGGCCCATAATTTTTTTTTATAAATTGAAGTATTTGGTTTTCTGATTAGTTTCTTCATTTTTCTCTTGACATGATCTAACTTGTTATCTTTCATGCTACCATCCTCTTTGTCTTGTTCTGGCCTCTCTTGCTCTTTTTCAATCTTGTTTACTTTGACAACAAATTATTCATGTTCATTTAGATTAACCTAGCTTGGTCTTCAATTGAATGCTCTCATCCTCTTTATCTCTTATACTTGAAATTATAGCCTCTAACTAAATTTTTGAGAACTTAGATAATCTCCTTATCCCTCTTAGATTCTCTAGTCATGTCATCCTTGAATCTACATGCTTGTTTTTCAATAATATTTATAGAAACAAGATTGGATTTCAACTCATCATTCTCACCTTTATTTGAACTCAACTTGGCATTTATATCTTCTAATTAAGTTTTGATATGTCTGCATTCTTCCTCTTTTGAACTCAGATCAATATTTGTAATCTTTAATTGATCCTCAAGATCCTGCATGATCATTTTGCCTTCTTTGACTATTTCACTTAGTCTCTCAAATTGAAGAAAAATTATTCTCACTATGTTTCATGAATGCCTTGGATTATACTTGAAGAACATTTACCAATGACCTTAAATCCGAATTTTCTTTCATCAACTACTTAGCCATATTCTACCTTGGATCACCTTCAAGTGGTTAAACTTGCAATGAAGGTCCTAGTTTAATACAAATAATTGTTAGAAGTACAATCAACGAGAGGGGGGGTGAATTAGTGATGTAAGATAATCCAATTTTATTCCAAAATATTAACTTATTCAACTTATATCAACTTGATCAAGCAACATAAACACAAAATCACATACATCCAAAGCATACATAAGATCATACATCACATAAACACATCATATACATGGGAAACCCTCTTGGGGTATAAAACCCACTAAAACATACAAGATGGATTAAACTCTTATAAAACAATATACAATATTTATACTAGCACCCACTAATCAAGGAACACCCATCCCTTCATTTAGTCAAGCACCTACTTGACCTTTAGCTAGTTTCAACTAGCAAAGAGGTTACAAACCCCTAGGCAACCAAGTACCCACTAATATACCTTGAAACTTGGATCACCTTTGAACACCTATTTATTCTATTCAATTAATGATGATCATCTTTATCTAAATTCTTCACCTCTAACTCTCTCAAGCTGCCTCTAGGGCTAACTTGCTCAAACTGCCTCTTTTAGGCCCATTAAGTCCAATGAGCTATGTATTCTACTACATCAACTTAATTAGACAAGAATGTCTGATCCTATTCAATTTTTATTGGTATTAAATGATATATATCTTATATTTCAAATTTTATCTTCTTTTCTTGAATCTTTTCTCACACAATTGTTCAACACTACTCGATCAAGTCTTTAGAAACCATCACCTTTGCTTTCACTCTTTATAGAGTCATCATGAATATTATATTTTTGTTCATCCATAATAATTTAATTATGCCTTAATAATTTTATCACACTAATTACATATCTCAAATTTATTCACATAGGTCTATCATTACATAATTATCCCCAAACCACCATTAGGTCTTGGTGAGACCTAAAACAATTAGGTCTTCATATTCACACATTATATGTGAGACTACTTGAACCACCTTTATCATTTACCAATGATTAAAACACATAAAAAATATATATAATATCCCATTTCTAACTTACACATTGGTCCATGCCACCTATAACTCCATTTCACACCTTGAACCTACCAATTAGGTCTCTGTGCTATTTAGGTCTTCATACATGGAAAACACAGTCTCAAAACTTCTAAAGCAATAAATCAAATATTTCACATATACATATGATTATATCATATGATTAAACCATTTAGGACCTTATTGTTCTTTATTCACATCAACATAGGATCTAATCACTTAATTTAACTCACTCAGAATGACCACTTAGACTAGTCACACATAGTCAAAATATAGTTATACTATTTTGACTCTCCATAACTGATCAAGGGTAAAATATGAAAACCAATTCCTTATAAAAATATTTAGAGAGTTATAGACCATATACATTCTCATTTTATTATTTACTTTTATTCATAACAACTTCAAATTACTTCTGTAATATGGTCACTCAAACTGTTAGTGCAATCATCTAAAATAATCAACTTCCAATACTTTGTTCATACCAAATATGGATTGGTAAAACCTAAAAAATACACAAAAATAGACCTCATGGATTATAAAACACTATAAAATATTTATTTCATATTTAAACATCAAAATACTATCAATAACAACTCAATTATCGTTCTTGGATCACTTACAGACCATTATCAAACACATAGTCAACTTTGGAGGTCCATAACATTGATTGTACAAACATTCATACCTTATAAATATATTATATGGATGTGAATTTAAGTCTTATACATATTTTATTTTTACATCATCATCAAATTATTCATATATCAAAATTTATAGATCAAAACCTATAGACTAATTCTCCCTCATAAATTCAAATATTCAGATTCTAACAGTCACTATGTAGCTATTAAACATTAGACATGTTGACCTCATCTTATGAACCATAGAAACATTGAAAAATATGAATTGTTTATATCCATATATTATTATATATATTACCTTTCAATTTTCACCATTGATCTTCGATCTGAGCTCCCATGATTGTTGACGTCCTATCTAACCCAAACAACTTGTTATGATATAAAAATTATGTCAATTCACACCCACACCTCTAACACTTATTTATGCATTAAAAACCTTGAATTATGAAAGATAAATTATTTTAATGATATATATTATTTTATACATAACACAAACCTTAACAAACCTATACAGACCCATTAAGATCATTCATCCTTAAGTAGAAGGCTTAAGACTCTTAGTTTACCTGTAGGCTAAGTTATCTTCCTTATAGCCCTTTTTATCTATTTATTGGACATATATTTACATATGTTAGATTAAAAATTAATTTATATGCACTTTTTTATACCCATTAATCCCTTACATAACATATGTAAGAATTAGATGTGGTTTCTTTGTATAGATTTATACTTTCCTTTCTAAGCCCTACTCCAATTAACCCTCTTTTTGTGTAAAGCTCCTTGTCATGATCATTGTAAAAACTTTCTCAAAAAACAAATAACCTTTATATATACCCATTATGACCTTATAGGTTAATAAATAATTTATTGTACCTCTCCTTTGGAGAAATCCACTTTTCTCAGATAGGCCTATTCTCTTTTGCATGCATGTACCTAAGACTCACATGCAATGGAATATTTGTGTACTTATCTATAATTTACCATAATAATACCAAATTAAATAGTTTTATAACATCTCTAATTTTATTATTAAAAAATTTCAAGCATTTTCATTGGTTGAAACTCATTTTAGAGACCAAGCCCTAGATCTAGGGTTTCCCAAGCCTACACAAGGCCGATAGAAAGCATAATGATATTGTGAGTGTTTTTCAATGTTTCATGGGTTAAAATTTGATGTTTATGGTCTAAATTAATTTAATTAATATTTATCATTCATAAATAAAGGCACATTAGACCTCTATCCCTTGTAAACATGGAGATCTAACTTGCTTAGACTGTGTTTCTTGACACTAAGCAGAGTTCCTTAGGTTTTATTTACAATTCCTTTGTTTAAAAACATTTAAACGTGACGTTAAAGAATTTTAACAATATAAATATCCTTATTTTTAATTTAATCATTCTATATGGTCTTTATCCAACCAATGGTTTCATTAAACATGTAAAATCCTTACTACCTGCTTGCACTCTATCTCCTATAGGAAGCTCTTGTGATTTAAAGGAATCTAAAGGGTTTTATGTCTCAATTTATCATCATACATAATTTCATTTATCTCACATACTTATCTTTATGTTTATTTAAATTCCATTCATTCACTTTCATGTTGATCTAACGTGGCAATAATGGACTATGTGTATGCCCGAGTACCCTACTCATTCATTCTCACAACATTTCACCCATTATAAACTTAGTATAACCAAAAAAAATTCTTGGATTATTTATAAAAACAATGGTTAAAGGTTCCTCATGTATTTTATTATATTTTCATTACTTCTTATGCTTAAAATAAACACACACACACACACACACACACACACACACACACACACACACACAGGTCTACATACTATGTAAGCCAGACCTCTTATACACGAGAGCATTGTTCGCATATAATAACATGAAAATCAAATAGATTTCTTCTTAATAAATCAATAATAGTTATAATATCCCATGCTCAATGTTGAATGGATTCATAAAGCCTTATTAGACACTTCATGTCTTCTCCTTTTCTTCACATGCAATTTCCACTTTCTCCCTTACATTCTTACATGCTTTGATCTCCTAGTTCACCTCTCTATCTCTCTCTCTTTGAATGAGAGGTCCTCTCTCTCTATATCTCCTATTATCTTACATTACCCTCTTTTATTCCATTTAAACATAATACATATATTACTCTTTTTGAAAGAATATCTTCTCTCCTATGCCCAACTTAGGCTCTAAGACAAATAAACAAGAGATATTTACTCAAGCCAACATACTAAATGGGAAATATTATCTAACAACATCTTATGCTTTGAATATTTCAACCATCTCCCTTATTTTATCCACAAGCCAAGATTGGATTCCAACATGGGGATTCTCTCTAACTTCCACCCTTTTACTTTTCACTTTTTACATTCACATTTAATCTTCCTCTTAAGACAACATATGGAGTGTAATACAAGGATTTGAATTCAAACTCAAACGTGATTAGAAATTGCATGCCTATTAAAGGCTAGTCTCAACTTGACCATGTCTATCATGAAGGTGAATGTAGATGTTTTTGAATCATACTCTCCTTGTAAAAAGGATTTGAACCTTAGTTAAAATGTCTTTGCTTCTTCCATGCCTTATTATTCACTATATATCTTGATCCCAAGGTCTTGTTGCCAATGCCAATGCTTGTACTTATTTGAGATAGTCTTTGCCCTTCATCTTTCTTTTATTCATCTTTTGGAACATTCTTCTCCTCATCTCTTTTTTAGCTTCCATGTCCCATATCCATGCTTCACTCTCATACATGTGGTCAAAATCTTCTTGATCTTATTGGTTCAAGGGTTTGTCCATTGAGATATGTACTTCATTCATCTTTAACACCTCAAAACCTGTATTTAAAACATTGAAAGTAACCTTAGAATCAAAAACTTGAGGCCATGAAGCCACTTTATCATCTTCATATTGTTGTTTCTATTCAAATCTACCTTTGCCACCTTGTTTTTCTCTTTGCTTACTTCACTCTTACCCATGGTGTCTTCATCATGTTTTATGCCTCTACACAACTCTCTTGAATAACTAAAGAGTTCTTCCAATATTCTCAACTCCTCCTTTAGTGATGTCTCATATATCTCTTCATTATCTTCATCAAACTTGGGCTCATCATCCTTGAACATTGCTTTTCCTTTACTTGTCTTGTACCTCATTATATCATTTCTTGGCTTGTATTCATATAAATCAACTTCTTAATCAATATACTTATAAAAAACAATTGAAACATCATTACCTTTTATCTCCATGCTCTTTTTAATCTCTTTTTGAAGCCATCTTATTTGTTATTTGCCTTCAATGAGGTATCACTTGGCTACATACTCACCTCTTTCCTCATCATCTATCCATTTGGAATTATCTCCTTGATACATATTAGTCCTCATAAGTATTTTCCATTCTTTCTTTTTCATAAAGAGATCATTAAATGACTCAAAAACATCATCATAAACAATTTGTTTACCTTTTAACTCTTTGGTGTACTTCTCAAACCTCTTATCTTCATGTAATTCCTCTTCCATACTCACCATCTCATCTTCATTCTCTTGGATACTTGTATCAGCTTCCATCCTCCTCCATGGATTCCTTTTTTCAAGCTTCTTCTCACATACATCTTCACTCTTTTCCTTCTTACATACCCATACTTACTTCTTTCTCTTAACATTTGGCTTCTAAAGCCATTTAGGCATCCTATAACCATACTTTTATGTCAACACTTCAAAATCCATTTTATTTATCCTCTCATCTCCTTGCACACATACATTCATATCAATAAAGTCAATTTTATAAGGTAAACATTCCTTTTTACTTGTTCCTTGGGTGTGTGCTTCACCATCCATTTATGCATCACATAACCATGTCCTTGAGCCTTTTATAATGGTTTTAGTCTTCTTTTCACTTTACTCACCTACACATTAGTAACCTCTTCTCATAATAACAATCATAATCAAGTCCTAAACACTCATTTACCTTAGTATAGGACTGATCTATGGAGCAATATTTCTCTTCCTTTATGCTTGGTTATTTTATTGCTTCTTCTTGGTATTCCTTGGCATCATGGAATTAATATTCATCTTTCATCTCTTTTCTTGATTGTATAAGGTCCTTAATACCTTCCTCATCTATTAAATAATGCATTCCTTCTTTTTTATCAATAACAACAAACTCTTCCTTCTCTCTTACACATTCACTTGTGTATTTTTGGTGTCTTCTCTTGTAACAACCTTATAACTCTTCAAGGCATTTCTCTTGACATTTAGAAGGTTGCTCATACATGTAATTACCCATTTAAAGACAATAGTATATGTAAAAACAAGAGACCACAAGGTCACCATGAGTGTTCTCTTCACTAACACTCTCATCTTCTTAAATGTTCTTATTGGCACTTCATCCTCTCTTTCTTTTCTTATCTTTTTCTTCACAATGAGAACCTTATTCACCACCTCTTTATCATCTTGTTTCTCATTTGGCAACTTGTTCACACTCTTTTCTCTATGGGCTTCACTCTTCTTGGCAATCTCCTTTTGCCTTATTCTCCTCCTCTTCATTAGGAGATCTATTGTCCACTTCAACCTATTCCTCATTGTCCATACCCATGATTACCTATTCAAATACATCCAAGACTCATATTTATCTACAAACTTACCTAAATCTCTCTTCAAATTAGCAATCTCTTTATTAATTTCACTACTAGCCATATCTTTATTCTTTTGGATGATTGATTTTTCCTTATTAATCTCATGTATTTTGATACTCTACATTATTATCAACAATATCTCCATCTCTGAGATCTTCATGCAAGTATTTTCCACCTTGGTCTCTTGATCTCTTCATATCTTCACCTAGGTCTTTCACACCGTAGTCTTTTGGTCCTTTGTCTTATTGATCCTTTTTTCAAATCCTATAACAACTCATTAAAAATAATTACTACTCCTATTAAATATTTATTGGTCCTCAATGAACTATAAATTATCTTTCAAATTTTCCCCTTTTTGCTTGAATCTTTTCCCATGCAACTACTCAACACTACTCGCTCAAGTCTCTAGAAACCACACCTTTGATTTCACTCTTTATAGAGTCATCATGAATATTATCTTTTTGGTCATCCATAAGACTTATATTATCCCTTAATACTTATATAATTCTAATTACATATCTAAAATCCATTCACATAGATCTATCATTACATTATTATCCCCAAATCACCATTAGGTCTTAGTGAAACCTAAAACAATTAGGTCTTCATATTCACACATTATATGTGAGATTACATGGACCATGTTTATCCTTTAACAATGATTAAAAAACATAAAAAATATCTATAATATCTCATTTATAACTTCCACATGGGTCCATACCACCTAGAACACCATCTCACACCTTAAACCTACCAATTAGGTCTCCTTGCTCTTTAGGTCTTCATACACAGAAAACATAGTCTGAAAATATCTAAAGCAAAAACTCAAATATTTAACATGGCAATATGGTTTTATCACATGAGTAAACATTTAAGACATAAGATACACCTACATTTTCTTTAAGCACATCAACATAGGCTCTAATCACTCAAATCAACTCACTCAGGATGACCACTTAGACTAGTTACACATAGTCAAAATGTAGTTATACTATTTTGACTCTCTATAACTGATCAGGGATAAAATATGACAAAAAATTACTTATAATAATCCTTAGATACTTATATAATATGTCCATTCTCATTTTATTCTTTAATTCTACTCAGAAAACCTTTAATTTACTTCTGTAATATGGTCACTCAAACTGCCAGTGCAATCATCAAACACAGTCAACTTCCAATCCTTTGTTCATAATTAATATGGATTGGTAAAACCTTAAAAACCAACATAGATATAAATTATGGAGTATAAAACACTCTCCATTATGTATTTTATCTCTAAACATTAAAATACTATCAATAATAACTGAATTATCCTTCTTAAATAACTTATAGACCATGGTCAAACACATAGTCAACTTTGGATCTCCTTAAATTTTCTTGTACAAAAATTCATACCTTATAAATAGGTTTTATGGATGTGCCTTGAATTATTATATAAATTTTAATTCAACACCATGATCAAATTATTCATATATCAAAAGTTATACCTCAAAAACTATAAACTGGGTCTCCCTTGCAAATACAAATATTCAAATTCCAAGGGTCACTAAACAGTTGTTAAACATTAGACATGTTGACCTCATCTCATGCAACTTATAAACATTTACCAGATACACACTATTGATATTTTTGGATTAGTCTAGATAGTACCTTAAAATTATCACCATTGATCTTTGATTCGAGCTTCCATGATTATGCTACTTGGTAGCCTTGTGTGCCTTATGCACACATTGACTCTTTGACTCAATGCACTCTATCAATATTTTGACTACATGATCATACTCTCATCATTGATCTTCTATCCAAGCTCCATAAATATGACACATGTCACTAGTGTATTAATTCTTTGACATATTTTTACTTTTATGGACATCATTGGATCATGATTTGTGATTTAATGTGCACCATCAGATCTATTGACTAGTTGAACTTAGATTTAAACTTGGTTAAACTTGATGGTATCTATCATATCATTGTCGACTATAGAAAATTATAAGATTTATATCTCGATCTATAAAACACTTTAGGACTCTAAATCTTTAGGGTACCCTTTTGGGACTATAAACAACATCACCATGAAAGCATTTGCCCACTATTGACTTTTTGAATACCTATAATAAATGAAAAAAATTGCCAGATCATACATATTTTCATGATGTATTGTGATTAATTGACTTATCTTAGGCTAGAAGATGAATGCTTCTCATTCCAAATGATCAAATGACAAATCAAAAATTCATCAAGACATCTATGGATGCCTCACAACTTCTTCTTTGTCCTTACAAACCTATACATGTTCCATATTTATCCAAACCATAAATCTAATCACTTTGTCACTAATTCATTAGTACAACACATTCTCCTTGACATCAATGACAACTTAACATCAATGATAATGCTCAATTATAGCTAGGATCAACAATAAAGGCAAACCAGGGTTAATGAGTCTAACTTCAAAAGGGAGAATTTGGGGGATGAGAGTAGCCCACACTATGTTAAAATTGGCCTCATTTGTACTTCAAAATAAAAGCAATGGGTGGAGGAATTACTCACCCAATACAAAGACATGGTTGCATGGACATATGAAAACTTTAAGGTTTATGACCCAAAGTTCATTACCCATATAATTCCACTAAAACTAGACCACAAGCCATTCAAATAAAGACATAGATTGGTAAATCCTATCCTAGAACCTCTCATTCAAATAAAATTAAAAAAATTGTTAAGTGAAAGGATATTCTTCCCAATTAGGTACTCTATTTGGGTGGCCAATTTAGTCCTAGTTTGAAACAAGAATGGAGAGATTAGATTATGTGTTGATTTTAAGAACTTGAGAAAATATTTTAATAAGGATAACTATCTGTTCCCCTACCTAAATGAGGTTATCTAGATAGTTAGTAGATCTAAAATGATGTCCTTCATGGATGGATTTTTAGGTTATAACTAGGTGATGGTATAATCAAAAGATAGAATGAAAAATATATTTACCATAAAGTGGGGTACCTATGCATATAATAGGATGCCTTTTGGCCTAATAAATGCAAGATCCACCTTTCATCCAAAAATGGATCACATGTTTCAAGGATTGGCAAGTAAATAAATATATAATCATATATATGGATGACTTCACTATTTTCTCTAAGAATAGAAATGATAATGAAGGCCATTTTTAGTAAATCTTTGAAAGATGACAAAGGTTGGGCATCTTGTTTAACCCAAAGAAGAGCATATTTGGAATTATAGATGGAAATATTTTGGGACATATCATTACCAAATAAGGAATCATCATCGATCCAGATAGAATCTAGGGGATTTAAAATATTGCACTACCAAATAGCAATAAGGAGCTCAAGTCTTTCTTTGGGAAAATTAATTTTGTAAGGAAGTTCATCTTAGGATTTGATAAAATTATGAAACCCATAAATTGAATAGTCAAAGAAGGTGATAAATTGGAATGGACAGTTAAATCCTAGAAGTCTTTTCAAAACATCAAAGATTCTATATCTTATGCCCCAGTACTCATTAGCCCATATTTCACAAAGTAATTTTACTTATACTCATTTTCTTTAGAACACACAATTATTGTTATAATAATGAAAAAAAGAGAGATGAAACTAAGCATCCCATTGCATTCATGAGCATGAATTTTAAGGATGCAAAACTTAGATACTCTATGATTGATAAATAGATCTTTGCTATTATGAAAGTGGTGAAATAATTCTACCACTACATCCTAAAAAATAAGACTATCACTATTGTACCTAACCCCATTATCAAGTTTACCTTAGCATTTAATGAATTGGGAGACTAAAGGGTAAAATTTAGAGCATTTAAGATCTCTGATCTAGTACTTATGTGGAATAAATCCCATGAAAAGAAAGGGTAGCATGATAAATTTTCCCCACTATGGATTGGACCATACCAAATTTTAGATATCTTAGGCAACAATGTGTTTCATTTAAGGGACCTTAAAGACAATGAACTCATATATCCAGTCAATGAGTAGTTTTTAAAACATTACTTCATGGTTTTACCATCAAAATTTGGCCCCAAGTGATGAATAAATCATGTTATAGGTAGTAGTAGTTTATTTTTCGTACTTTTTATTCTAGTTTCTTGATTTCTAGTTTAGTTTCCTATTTTCTAGTTTAGTTTCCTACTTTCTAGTTTAGTTTCCTAATTTTTAGTTTTGTTTCTTGTTTTCTAGTTTATATGTTTTCTTGTTTCCTATGATAATATAAATTGGTTTATCTTGACATGACCAAACTATAATCCTACTAGTTGGTCTCCTATTATATGCTTAGATTGATATATATGGAAAAGGGAAACTATAAAAGGATTCACAACTTGGAGCTTGTTCAAAAATCAATTATACTTTTGTGTTTGAGGTCTTCAAGATTTGGGTATGTATTGAATGTCATTTAGGGTTGTGTCATAATTTAATATTTCTTCTAGGTATGTGAAAGTTACTCTTGAATACTCCATATCAATTTATAAAGTTTTCTCACTCCAGTATATAAAGCATGTTTTTCATACTAATACTTTTTTAGAGGTTATAATCACCAATGTAGATGTAGCTAGTAGGGATAATCTAGTAAATAATTTATTTTATAATTACACCATCTCAAATTGGTTTCATCTCTCCTTTCATTAAAAAAAAATAACCAATGTGTTCAAAAGAGAGATCAATAAATCTCAAAGAAAATCTAAAAAAGATCAAAGGTTCACATGATGAAATAAGGTTAATGTACCATACATCATGATCAAAAAGGAAATAGAAGAGGAGAGAAGGTACCCAAGGTATCTCTATCGGGGATATGGATGCATGGCTAGCATTAGAGCAATGATTAAGCTTCCTTGATTTAATGAGATTCAAAATAACCAAACTAAAACCTACAGCTACTGCAAGTCTTTGTAAAGATCCTCACAATAATGGTTAAATAACGTCACTTTTTCACACACAGATCCATATATGCAAAGACAAGTATGTTGTATGATATAGTTGGAAGTCTCTTTCATATATCTGATTTAAATATTTTCTATGACACGGTTCATGTTTGGTTTGAAATTGCTAACCAAAGTTCTGAGTTCTCAAATACTCAAAAGTATTCCCCTATAAGTCTCCATTTTTTGTACCAAATAGGTTTATTTTATCCATTATAGACTACATGAATTATAACCATTTTAGTCATAATGTAAACATTGAGTGGGTGGTAGAGGGTGTCACCCATAAGCATGTACTGACAACCTTTGGCCCATAATAAATTGGTAAATTAATAATTCCAAGTATATCTTCATAATATGGAATATGATATAATTTATAAATGTCATGTCCCAACTATTATAAGACTAAAACAATACACATGTTGAGTATTTCATCTTCATCACTTTGAATGTGTACTTGATAAGCTCCCTCCATGTATGATATAATAGTCAATATTTGTTGTTGTGAATGCTTACATCCTTTGTATGTTGTATTTATGTACTAAGTTATTTTGAAAATTAGTGGTGAGTGTTTTTGTTGTATTGTGATGAATTTAATGATCTTTCACCATTTTTTTAAATTTTTTACTACAGTGATATAATATTATATATTCCATACCCAATGATTCTATGGAAATCATGATATAGTTTTCCTAGATATTGTGTAAAATTGTATATTCCATACCCAATGATTCTCATAGATATGTATCTAGTAGTTAGTAATGGAATTAAGTTATTATATAATAAATTTTGTAAGACGATGCTTTATTTATTTTGATTAATTATTATTTATAATGCTGTGGAATGTTTTATTTTTTAAAAATCCACATTATTCACCAATATAAATTATATTAATGTATACTATTAATAATCTAAACCTCTATATACTATTATAAATTAGA
The DNA here is from genome assembly GCA_037957365.1 of Torreya grandis. Taxonomy (NCBI): domain Eukaryota; kingdom Viridiplantae; phylum Streptophyta; class Pinopsida; order Cupressales; family Taxaceae; genus Torreya; species Torreya grandis. The sequence continues at coordinate 149,248 of JARHVA010001223.1, read as the reverse complement.
CTCTTGTTTAATAAATTATAGGTGTAGGTTTACTCATATAAACCTCTTATGGTGGAGGGATAAATACAAGATTTTACTATAGTAACTTTGGTAATTGGATATGAGGAGTTGAGTTAATTGTGAAAACTATCACTTTGTGTAGTGGATAGGACAAAAATATTAATAGGTTGTGATACTACATCAATAGTTGTATTTTCTTAATTATTAGTATCATTTGATTTTAACATGTAAATTATTTTTATTTGAAAATTTTAATTTGAAGGAGTTGTATAATTAGACACATATTTGATTTTTTTTAAAGCAATAATTCATAAGTTTATACTTTATGAAAATATACATGGGGAAAGGAAAGACAATAATTTTAGATAATAAACATGATCATAATGAAAATAGTTGTAATATTATTTCACATAACTAATCTCATATGTTGAAGCACCATCAAGACAAACTTTATAAAATGAAGCATAACTTAGGCATAATAACAATCATACATTTCATACTATAACAAAGTTTTTCAACAAAATTTAGTAAATAATATGGATTTTTGCATTAAATTTTTTTTTCAACATTACAAGCAACAAGTATTTAGAAAAAATAAGCATCATATTACAAACTTTACCAGATAAAAACTTGATACCATTACCAACTACCAAACAAAGCTATGATCCATATAACAAATCAAGAAGGGAAATTTTTAATTTTATTACCATATAATCATTGGGCATGGAACAAATAATCATACAACATTATAACATAAAATTAAAAAATAATAATGAAGGGTTAATTAAGGTCATCTCACCACAATAAAAAAACTCATCACTAATTTTTAGTGGAATTCAAAACATAAATACAACACATAAAGGTCATAAGTATCCATTACAATAAAATTTAACTATTACAACATCCATGGAGGGTGCTTATTGATGACATATTTAGATTTAAGAATATTACCTCCTCAACATGTGTAGTGTTTAATTATTATGTAAATTGGTACATGACATTAATATATTACAACATGGTCTATATTTCAAATACTCACTTGGAAATATTACTTTAACAATTGCATGTGGGTCATAGGATATAAATACATACATGTGGGTGATTGATGTAAGTATACATCTTATAGGTCTCTTAAATTATCATTAAAGACTCTTAATTGTCCTTAAAATGTAAATAGACTCTTAAAAATTAAAATACTTACCTTTATGAGGTTATTACACTCCTCATAAAACATTACACACTTTCATTAGTCTTGACACTTCATCAACATACCTAATAAACTCTTATGAAAGTCTTATTGATATGGATTATACTCCTTTCAAGATGAATTTTTATTTGATCATGATTATTAGGATAAATATGACTTATTATGATTTATTATATGTATCACAATTCAACTCAAAGGCTGAATTCTTCTTACAAACTCTTAAAAGCATAACACCCTAAAAAGGCTACTAGACCCACCACTAGTATTAATGACTCTTGCATGGAATTTGGATTAAAAAATTCATCCATATGTATTATCTCACTTTATTATATCATAATAAATTTGAAATAGTTATCCTAAGAGGTTTAAAAATCCTCTTTCAACCCAAGTTATACTTTTGTCAAAACAGAGCTATAAGGCTACTAGGGCTTAAACTCAGCTATTAATCCTCTTATTGAGTTTTATGCTTATGAAAAAACTATAATTACATTTTAAGGTTTATTACATCATATTTTTTTTTTTTTTAAAAATGCTTCTAATAGGTTACCTAACTTCACTCTAGCCCAAATAGACTACTAGGCCTAATTGGGCCTACAGAAAACCTCAATCAATAATAAATTTAATTTTAGAGATTTTTAAATAATGAAACCAATTTAATACTTTTAATTTACCTAATATAATCCACAAAAAAAAATTCTAATTATTTTAATCCACCATTTAGAAGATATACCTCTTCTAGTCTTCCCAAAATAGGGGTTTGGGCTTATATTTATGTCTGCATAAAACTTAGTCATAAATAAATTATTGTGTAGATATACTAAAGAAATTAAAACAATTAAAAAATAAAAATATTAATATTTATGTAAAATTAAATAATGACCTGATGATTATTTTGGAAGATATTCAACTTTTAGTGGGATTAAACCCTCTTAAAGCCTTCACTTACATGCATGCTAGCTATATTTTCACTATAAATCATTATAAAAAAAAATAAAACACTTGAAACCACATATAAAATTTTTAAAACATTATATTACATCATTTCTCAAAGTTTCATTAATTTTTTACACCTAAAACTCAAGATATGGTGTTTTTCTACCCAAAACCCTAAGTTGCTTATACACAAGCTGAAAGCAAGAAAATTTGCTATCTAGAGTTATAAAGGCTTTAAAAACTTGATTAAATTTTTATTAGGTATATAATTTTATTTTATAAATATTTTTAATGGTTATTAAACATTAATAATTCATTAAACCTCACAAACTCACCTGTAACATTGTATAAAACCCTATTTTCTTACACCATAGGCTTGCATACCATAAAAACATCACAAAGTGCATTCAATAAATATTGAAACACGTATAAATAATTTAATTACATGATTATAAATATGAAACAATAATTAAAATTATTTTAATAATGATTAATTTATTCATTTCTTCTCAACTCAAATACAATTCTTAAGCAATCCTTCCTAATCCTTAAGCTAATTTTGCCTAGAAAGGATTTGTAACCTTATTTTCTCATATTTTCCTCATGGTTATAAGTATATTTTATTTTAACTGATTTTATAATGTTATTATTATATTATATACCCAGTAATATATCAAATTCCTTGAACTTATCTTAAAACTTGTTTTTCTTGGCCTTTCTCCAACATAGACACATGCTCCTTAATTTACTTAACACATTTAAGACATGTTCAAATTTATAAAACCTTATATTACATATATTTTGACTCTAATGGACTCATACAAGTATTATTATCCCATTACATTGCATTTAATATGTAAAATATTCTTTCAAAAGACTATTACACTTTTAAATTTTCAAATATTTAATTTTAGCAGGAAAATTCTTTATAGATCCAAAAAACTATATTATAGTAGTTGTAAGGAATTTAAAACCTCATAAATGACCATATAATACACTCCAAACTTACATAAATTCAAATAAATTAAAATTTACATTGCTTTTATGATGTTCCTGCATCATACTTCCTAGGTGGGTAATTTTGAGCTCTAGCTCAAATGGAGCTTTGATTTCTTTTTTTGTTTTTCAAATTTATCTTTATCACGATTCCATTCAATATTAACTTCTTGATTTAATTTTTCTTCCACATTCTTTTTTGTGTTTTTATCCTTCAATATGAGAGTGAATTCTCTTACATCTTAAATACTCTTTACTTGAGCTCCCTCAGGAGATTATTTATCTATGATTTTCATATCCTCAACTAATGAACATACACATACACAAATAAAATAATAATTAAACATAAAATATGGAGACCTTTAGGTCTCATCATGTGTATATTCATCGTGTTTCTCTTCTCCTCTATATAAATCATTTTTTAATGCTTTCTTCTAGACTTTGAGTTACTTTAGAGTCCCATAGATAAATACATAACCAACTTTGAAATCTTGTGTCATGTAAATTCCTCCCTTAAAGTAATCCTCAATTATACTCCATTATTTATTCATCTATATGGACTAATTTTGAGCTCTTTAATTATTTTATTCTTCATTACTTCCATCTTTTCCATCTCCATCAACTATTTTCAAACACTTATATGCTTGAAATATACTTTTTACCTCTTCATTATGAACTATGGGCTATACCATGACATATTATTGTAGGTTATCTTCATCATGTGCCAAATTAGACACTTATTCATGTTTTATATCAACTTCCATAATCATTCCCTTAAGTGATTCATTTATTCTTTCAATGATCCTGCTCAATGGCCCAAATGATTCATTATTTAAGGCACTTTAAAATATCTTAACTTAATAGACTAATATCCTTACATACACACAATAAAAAGCAACATTAGATGTAAAAAATTGAGGCCACATATCCCCTTGGATTATTTTTTGATCCAATACCACCTTTTATTCTTCAAGATAAAAAATACTAATTTCCATCTCATCTTTCTCAAGGTGTTTATCACCTTCTTCTTGATTATCAACCTAAATATTCATCTTAAGATCTTCATAATTAAGCTTCTCTATCTCCTTCTTGAGTTTCTTGCATTGTAACTTCTCTTTCATTCTCTTGTCTTTCATAAAAATACTTCTCTTTTCCATAAGTAACCGTATAAAAAACATAACTTTTTTTCTTATCTCTATGCCAAATCATTGGTTTTTGTTTTCTTCTTTTCCCTTCATTATAAATCTCACTAGTTCCAACCTCTCTTTAAACTCATATATTTATGTCTTAATCATATCTTTTATCATTGTGTCCTCCTTCTTCATCATGTAACTTTATTTATCAACCAATCCTTTCATTTTATTTCCCTTGTCTTATCTCTCTTATCCTCAATGTGCTTTTATTCAAGTATTATTTATCACTTTTATCTCTTTATAAAGTTTTTTCCACCTTTCCTTGTTTTGATACCTCACCCTGGGTTTATTCTTCTATTTAGTCTTTTGGTATCCTCTTCTGAGCCTATTCCGCCTTAGAACCACCTCTACCTCTTGATTTTCAATGAACTATTTTTACTCAATATTTTAGAAATATTTTAAAAAACTTCTTATATTCAATTTATGGATGAACTCTCTCAATTTTCATGGCTTCTTTCTCATTCTTTTTAACTTTCACTTCTTACCAAAGAGTTTCCTAGCTATGATATCATCTGATGTAAGTAGAGTTATTCTAGGTATCTTACACTATCTTTATTAACTCTCAAGTCTAATTAAAATGAAAATATACTCTTTTTAGTTAAATTATTGATCTTAATGAGGTTACTAAACTCCTAATACAACATTACACACCTTCCTTAGTCTTGACACTTTATCAACATACTCAATAAATTTTTATGTAAGTCTTCTTGATATGGCTTATAATTATTTCAAGAGGAATTTTTATTTGATAATGATTATTAAGGATAAAAAAGGATTATTATGAATGATTATATGTATCTCAATTCAACTCAAAATATTAATTCTTACTATAAACTCTTAAAATTATAAAACCCTAAAAAGGCTACTAGACCCACCACCAAGTTTAATGAATCTTGCATGGCATTGGAGTTCAAATAATAATCCATATGGATTATCTCACTTTATCATATTAAAATAAATTTTATATAGTTCCCCCAAGATGTTTATAACTCTTGTTTCAACCTAAACTATTATTTTGTCAAAATAGGGCTATAAGGTTACTAAGCCTTAAACTGAAATTTTAAGCCTCTTATTGAAGTTTACACTTACTAAAGTTATTTAATTATCTTTTAATTTTTAATATATTACAAAAAATGTAAAAAAAATATTCTAAGAGGTTACCCAACTTCACTTTAGCCAAAATAGGCGATTAGACCTAATTGAACTTGTAGAAAACCTCAGTCAGTAATAACTCAACTTTTAGAGATTTTAAAAGACTAAAAAAATTTGAATATATTTAAAATTACCTTAAATAACCCACATAAAAAAAATTATATTATTTTTATCCACCATGTAGAATATATATCTCTTTTAGTCTTCCCAAAATAGGGGTTTGGGATTGTATTTATGTCTGCAGAAAACTTAGTCATGAATATACTTTTTTGTAGGTATTATAAAAACCTAAAAAAAAAATTAATCACTTAAAAAAATCACTTTTAATTTTTATACAAAATTTCATAATGATCTGATGATTATTTTGGAAGATATTCAACTTTTAATGGGCTTAAATTCTCCTAAAATCTTCACCTATAGGCTTGTTCACTATATTTTGACTATAAATCCTTATACAGATCACAAAAAAACTTTAAAAAACTTATGAAATCTTTAAAATATTCTCTTACATAATTAATAAAATTTTCATGAATGTTTTATGGCTAAATATCAAGATATGGTTTTTTTTCTATATAAAACCCTGGACTACCTATAGATAGGCTGAGAGTAAAGAAAATTTGATATATGGAGTTCTAAAGGATTTAGAAACATGATTCCACTTGGGTTATATATGTAATTTGAGTTAACAACTCATTTTAATGTTTTATAAGTATTAATTATTCAATAAAATTCATAAGCTCACCTACAACATTGTGTAAAACCATGTTTTCCTACACTATAGGCTGCCATACCATAAAAACATCACAAATTACATTGAATAAATCTTGAAAAACATCCAAATCATTCACTTACATTATTATTAATATGAAAAAGTACTTAATTCTTGGAATAAGAATTTCTTCATTCATTTATTCTCAAATCAAGTACAATCCTTAAGCAATTCTTCCAAATACTTAAGAAAACTATGCCTACAAAGGCCTTTTACCCTTATTTTATCCTCCTTTCCTCATAATTCAAAATATATCTGATGTTAATTTATTTTATAATATTAGTATTATCATATTCTATGCCCAATAATCTCTCAACTCTCTTGGACTTATCTCAAAACATATTTTTCCTCGCCTTTCTCCAACATAGACACACATTCCTTAAGTTGATTAACAACTATAAGACTTATTCAAACATATTAAACCTTATATAACATGTATTTAGACACTAAGAGACTCCTAAAAGGAGTATTATCCCATTACATTTCCTTGAATATGTATAAAATGTTTCCAAAATATTATTACAATTTCAAATATTTCATTTTGGTGGGAAAACTCCTTATCTCTCCAAAACACTATATTATACCTCCTATAAGACACTCCATGGTTACATATAGTCAACTAAACTAAAATTTACATTAATTTTATGATTTTTATGCATTAGTGATGCCATCTACAACCCATTCAATGTTGAAATCAGGACAGAAATGGTTATCCCTCATGCAATATACAATTAATAAAATAAATTAATGAATTAATTTATTAAATAAAATAAGGATTCAACATGATGGTAATGGTGACAACAGATTAAAAAATATTCAAGTTCAATTATAAATAATGAACACAAAAAATCATGTACACTGGTGAAAAATGTAATGCATTTATAAAACCTTTGGAAAAGTTTAAAATTATAAGAAAATCTAAGTGATGTAGACCCATATCAAAACTTGGATGAAATATTATAATGTTCTTCAAATATTTAAACTATGAAAAAAAATACCAAAATTAATACCTAATCATGACATGTTTTCTAGTTTAAATTATTCATATATGTTACTTATCACACGTTTGGTAGGTTGCATATCATTTTTAATATACACATGAATTTCAAAATATATATGAGTGAGATGTAGGACATCTAGGGCACACATGATTCATGGATACATAGATGTAATACATTCCCATACCTAGTGGTCATGTTAATGTTGGAGGCATATTATTACATAGATCACATTGATATAGGTTAAATATTTTTATGAAATTTCCATTCACCATGTTGAGATTAATTTATTTCTTACACATGTACTATTATTACTTACATTATTTAAAGTAATACATTTTATGGATATGTTACTTTGTTAGTATGTGACATTGACATAGATTGTTTGTGTAGACTAGTTTGAATTGTTATATGCTTCATTACTAGTATTTATTTTCATAAAATGCTAACCATTATTCTCTATTGTATGTGTTCTTTGGTCTTCTATGTGACATTTAATTGTTCATTATATGTAATCCTTGGCCATTGTGTGACGTTGAGTGTTATTATGTCTAATTTATTTTGTGTGTCATGGCCATGACATTTTGGGATTATGAGTGGATAAATCTAAGATTGTCTAATGATATTTTTAATTTTGATGATTTTATGTTTCCATGATCCATATCATAAACTTTTCATTTTTTATATGGTGATATGATTCAAATCATGCATCTTTATTATGCAATCCAATTAAATTCTTAAATAAGTGCTGGTTACTATTGTGTGCCTAATTTCAATATCTATTTGGACATAACACCTATATGTCTTACATTACATATCTCATGTATGTATCCACATTTCAACACATGATTATATATGATTACATCCTTTTACATAACATGATATGTTTAACTCTTTTATTTTAGATGAGTAATTCATAGGCTACATCCCTCACCTCAAAACATGGGAATCTTAGCGGGATTTTCATATAAATTTAATCTTCCATGATAATTTTATAAAGATTTTAACACACAATATATATTTAAAGTTTTAACCTAGCTTAGATATGGGGCATATATTTACAAATTGAGACAAATTTTTAGGGCATATGACATGAATATGCACAAATTTCATAGAGAAACAAGTCACAAATCTATAGGTATTCACATAGTGTATTAATTTTTGGGTGTATATACCATACATGTTCACACTTTGAAAATAACATGAGTCACATATTTTTAAATATTCATAGATTTGAAGGCATATGACTTGTATATAAACATATTTTATAATAACATGACTTACATATTTTCAAGTTTAAAAAAATAAATAATATAGATGCATAAAATTATATTTCATGTTGGCATCGATTGGATCAAATTATGAGGTATAAACATTATTTATGCCCGTACACACTATTATAGTTTTATACTATTGAATCAAAGGTACCTATAAGTTAGCAATTTTGAATCTATAAGTGCATATCTAGCAATTTATTTAGTGAGGTAATCTTGTTGGGTTTAATTGACACTCAATAACCAATGAATTTATTAAATTGATCCCAATTTGTGGCTCATACCTTAGAATTTTGGTGTTAAATATTAGTTACATGAGTAATGTGTTGAGGTTCACTAATACTCAATTGCATAGACACTAATCTATTTCCAATGAAAGTTCAATAATTTATCTTCCCAACCCATGGCATTTCCTTAGTACATAAATTTGGGACATTATCACCCCAAATTCTCATAGTGATTCCATAAGGAATAATTGTTCTCCAATTTTTTAGAAATGAAGCACCATATCCAATCATATGACACAAGGCAACATGGTTGACCCACTTATAGGTGTATTCCTTCCTTAGTTTTTAAGTTTTAAAAGTTTCAATTTCATTTAATATTTCAAAATTCATACATGGAAATTTATTTATGCACATTCATTATAGGTTGCATGGAGAAATATACACATTTAAACCTCCTCCCAAAGAAAAATTATGTTTTACACTCTCAAGTAAATCTATTTATCCTCTTACCATAACATTTTTTTAAATTTCAATACAAAAATAAAAGGGAGGAATTTTTGGATACTAAAAATGGTATTATATACTTGGAAATATCATTTTTATATACATTTACCTTACATGACTTGTGCATATACATATGGTTCTTGTTCTTCCTTCTCTCAAATATGCACACCTTTCATGGGTCAAACCTTTCTAATTTTATATTATTCACATAAAATAATTCCATAGACTTTGTCTAACTTTCTTTAAATGATATTAATAGTATCTCAAGATAATCACATTAGTATTCCAACATTTAAGACAAAACTATCAAACTCAGATTATTCTATAATTTTGGACTCATACAAACTTTACCAAATAATCCCTTGCCAAGAAATTACCACTTTTGAAATTAAAATCCTTATTATGGGTTGGATCATACATTTACTATATGGTTGGAATGAAAAACTACCCATAGAGTCCCATATAAATACACAATAGTTTTAAGTTTCCTCTTATCTATAATTTTCCATGAAATCCTACTATACACAACTACACATTCAAAATGGATGCCCTATTATTTCACATTTAGCTATCAATCAAAAGGATCAAGTTTGAGCCAATATCACCTCAAATCCAATCCAAAATTTTCATTTTACAAGTATCAAAAGTTATATCATAGTTTGCATTCATTAAAAGATCACTATTTCAAACATACACCTAACAAGGAGAAATAAACGTGGTTTGAATTCCCTCTTTGGAGTAATGGATATGTAGGAAATGTTAAACCCACCTTAATTCCAATTTTTAAGTCAAAAAATTAGTGTTTAAAGTGGACCTAAGGTTTTAAAAATAAGAAAATAAGTTTATATAATTATGCAACAAAGATGGATTAGAATATGTCATAATGCAATAATAGAGAAGAAAAATTATTCAAATGTAACCTTCATAATGTGGAACCTAACATCATTTGGTAGTGTCTTGAAGCTAATGGTTCTATTCCAGCACACCCAAACATTTATATGTTGATTTAATCAACTCAAAGTCAATTTTTCTCCCTTTCTAACTTCTATATTCAGTCTTATACCTACACGCCATGGTAAAAAAGTAAGTAGCTTGATCCTCATAGTATTTTCTTGTAATTTTCAAATCATATTTTAAATTTTACATTTATAGTTGTGGTTATTGTTTTTAGTATTGGTAAAATAAGGTTTTAATGAGGGACCCTACCCTTTAAAAAAAAGAGAGAATTTGAAGTCTAGAGACTAGATATTAAAATACACATGTTAAGAGAAACAAATAAAAATAACTAGCCAAAAAATAGAAGAAAAGTAGCAAAAAAGCAACAAATTAGACTCTAGGACCCATCTATTCTTCATATGAGTAGGACTAACTCTGAGTAAGATTTTCCAATTGGATATTTTTATACTTGCTTGGATGTAGCTCAACCTTTTCATCAGTAATGCCTTTCATCTTTTTATCCTTTATATAGTGCTTAGCATTGTCATCTTTGCCTTTAGTGAGAGGGTTCAGGGTCTCCATGATTTGAAGTATATTTATAATAGTGAGTCTACTATATTCAACCAGTGTACTAATATTTTCATTTAGGGATTATTGTTATTTTAAAAATTTAAAAATATTTCCTTGATTTTATGTAATTTCAAGTTGATTTCTATGAGGTCAAATTTAGTAAAGTAGATGTCGTCATTGAGGCTAAATTTGTTGATTTCATCCTTGAACCTTTTTTATCCTTCAAAAATAAATGAAAGGTTTATTTATGCAAATTAACCTCATCCTCAATTTTTATAAGCCTTGATTGATATTTTTGCTCCTCCATTAGTCCCTTAAATTTAGGGGGGAATTGTATTATGAAAGATTAGGGGTAGGATGGGGTTTTTAAAAAGTAGTCTCCTAAATAATGGTAGAAGGAGACTTTGTTTGAGCATTTTAAAATGATTTGAAATATCCTTCATTTCAATATTTTCATGGTCGTAAGAGGTGGAGAGGGGAGTGGGAGTAGGGGTGGTGTGAATAAGGGATGGGTTGGAAGAAGAGATTGGAATGGGATCAGGAGGGAGGGAGTAGGGGAGGGTGCAGAGAATTTTTTAATGTATTTACTCTTTTTAGTATGGGTGGAGGGATCTTGCACATGGTCTAAGGCCTTTTTTCTTACCTTTTTGATCTTGACAGGGGGAATTAATCTTAACCATTATGATCACTATCAATTTCAATGGGCTCTTTACATTTTTTGGAGGAAGCTAGGGTTTTGGTGGAGCTTCTAAGGATTCTTGGATGGGGATATTTATTTTGGGTTTTATTTCTCCAATTTTTGAAAGATAGGGGGTAGGGTTGGAAGCTTGGAAGAAATTGTGTATTAATAAAATCACTACTTGATGGAGAGGATCTTTTTTCTTACCCATTTTAACTTCATCAATCAAATTTTCAAGAGAATTAAGTATATAAAAAGGTAGACTGAGGAGAATGAGATGGAAAAAATAGTTCAAAATTGGTAAATGGAAGTGATGCACTAAAGTATACCTACCATTGAAATTCATGTACCTAATTGTTTATTCAGTGACTCTATCAAAGATATTTGGGATGTCTTTCCATAGGAATCCACTAATGCATTCAAGCATATGCTTACTTTACTTTAGTAATTTCTCTCTCTCTTCTTTATAATATCTATTGAACTTGGTGAATTTGACATATTCTATTTGTAAATCGTAACTTGAGATGTAAGCCCTTTAGTGATATCAAAAGAGACATTATAGATAGAAACCATGTGGTACTCCCATTGATTTGAAATTTTTCTCAATAAATGTATATCATACCTACATATATTATTGATGAAGTTTTTCAGCCCAAAAGTTTTAAGTATTCCCTAGACTTATCCTCTTTGAGATTATTAGCTATAATGGGTTAAATTATGTTAATATCTCCACCCATGGTGGATTGAATGTGAATCCTATGGAGAGAATTTTTGTGGAGGAAATGAGAGGTATAACAGAGAAATATAGTAACTAGTTTCCTTTTATACATTCAATGTTTCTAGAAATCATGCTAGGTCTCATGTGCCAAGGAGATAGTGAAACTAGTATTATGATTTTTGTTTATCATTGGTATTTGTGGAGTGTTTAAAATTTCACAATAATTATTATAAAATAGTTTTGTTTATTGTTATATTTCATGTAATTTGAGTCAATTAATTTTTTTTATCTTAATTAGGTTCACATTAATCAAAACAATGTAAAATAATACTAAGAATATTAGCACCAAATAATGGAGGTGAAAGGAAGATGTACACATACTCAAGAGCGATTAACAAATCAATATCAAGTATATATCTCCATTTACATGAATCAATGACATGATGGATTACCTAATTGGAACACAATTCTTTAAGAATATAGAATTGAATAATGGATATCACTAAATTGACATAGATAAAGGCAATGAATGTAATATTGAATTCAAGGTGCATGATTGATTTTGTGAATGGTTTGTCATGCCATTTGGGATGAAAAAATATGTACCAAGTACATTCATGAGGCTCTTTAATGAAGTCCCAAAGTATTTTATAGGAAAGTTGGTAATATTGTACATGTATGACAATTTGATTTTTAGTAGATTAAGGGAAGACAATTTGATTGGTCTGAGAAGGGTGTTAGAATGAATAAATTTATCTTCATGAATAAATAAAAAATTTAATATCCAAATAAGTTTTGAATATGGATCTAGATATTGAGGATTAGTATTTACATTAGGTAAATTACTAGTTTATTATTTACTGTAAGGTAAATAATACTTACTGTTTATAAGTTACCCTTATGTAACAATAATATATATTAGGAGTTTTTTGTAATATGTTCGTACATAGTTTGGTGTGAATCACATAACTCACTATTATAGGAGATTAAGATATATTCTAGAGGATTGAGTGGTTAGTAAGATTCCTATAATATAGGAAATACTTTCCTATATATTTGTATAATGTTGAAAGATTATTTGGAAATAATATTATATTATATGTTTTGAGTTACTCTATCTTTGGATCCATTGCTTAGTGCATCTTATAAATTGTGGTATAATCTTGTTTAATACATAATATTGGTATCAAATCAATTTTTTATCCTCATTACTATGGGAGTCTAATGAGTAGTAAATGGAATCCTAAAGATTTTTGGGGGGCAGTTATAAAGTGATTTGTCCCTATATATAATAGACTAAGTTTTAGAGAATGAGTCTATATTATTAGTTTCTAATTTTTTCTAAGTGCCTAATGTCATTGTTTGTTCTTTGAATTTCCTATCACTTTCTAACATTGAATGTGATTTACAATACTCGTGCACTAGTTATCCCACATATGCTCTACACACGTCTTAACTATAATATTCACTTTGTATTACCATATTTTTAAGACTCAAATCAAACTTATTTAGCATTACACTGATTAATCTTAGATTTGCATTAAATCAAGGTCTGGTCATATTGTTTATATTCTTGTATCATAAGCTTAGCACTATGCATGACATCAGTGATTGCATCAGTATCAAACTATGAATTTAGATCTACTTTACATTCGTATTTACATCATAGTTATATTTATACATATATAAAGATTATTTAATATTAAACCTAAGATATGAGCATGCATTAATATTTATATCACCATCATTTTTGGATTGTATCTAGAGTTATCACTTCGTAGTCAATAAAATTTTACTAATAGAAACATGTTTGTATTATGATTTACATTGAAATAAACACATGTTAATTAGACCTGACATCAAAAGTATGTACCATCTTCCTATGGAGATTTTTCACTTAGTATTGTTAAATATAGTGAGATCCCTAAGGTGAATATCATTACTTGGTTAGTTCTACATTTGATACCATTTATCAAAACCTTGCCATAAAATATCTCAAGCCATGTCAAAGCTACATGAATGCACCTGAGCATTAATAGATTAATTATTGTGAGTTATTTTTAGGTTTCATTTATGGTCTAAGCCTTAAGTCTTATTGTTATATACTAGATTTGGACCCTTATGAACGTAGTTTCAATCCTTCACAATCTAAAGTAACATGGAGACAATCCTAGGTTATGGGTAGCCTAATAGATAGACTGAAACTCTATATTTTAAGGGATATATTCCCTTGATGTATCATTTAGGATCTCTAATCTATAGTAGTAGCTTGTAATGGAAAAGAGAGGAAGGTAAATTAATAGGAAAACCTATAAACCAAGGTGATACACAAAATGTGTCCTCCACTTGTATAATATTCACTAATAATGATAAATACAAATATGGGTCTGATTATACTTCTCAAATTAGAGTTTCCAAACATTAACATTTCGTATAGAGGCTTATCTTAATGCATGATCTAAGGCAGTTAATTAATAGGTCTCTCAAAGACATGAAGGAAAGATTACACTTGACATACATACAAGATTATTAAATCACATTATGAAAATTGTAAGGATGAACTAACAGCTAAAAATAGGTAAAGAGGAGAAGAAAAAATTAAAGGAATCATGCACTATCACTATCAATCATCAACTAACCATTAACATACACTCATCACAAGATTTGAGGAGGCATGAATTTAGTCTTATTCATTCAAAAGAGGAAAATAGAAGTATTTTTATGAGCATGGACTTACCACAACTTAGGTTAAGGATCCTTTTAAAATTCTAAAAATAGGCTTACATATAGAGATAGTGAGAAAGGGGAGATAAAGAGACAATGCAACCCAAAAAATTAGGAAATGTGGCATCCACTTAATCTTATTTAAATCCAACATAGAACTTCCATTATTATCTATTTTATCATTTCAAAAAAGTGGATTAGAGGTCTATGGAGACTTGTTTTGAAGGTTGAAGGAGTCATAAACATTCATTTTTGGTCTTTGACCCATATAATCTCCTAGATCTTTACTTGCATATACCTATATTCTTGGTGAAAAAGTCGCCACCTTGTAAATAAGCATTTGAAGGATTATCCAAGTATTCATTACTATCTAAATTTAAACCTTATCCAATTATTTTTGAGGTCTCTCCATATTTATTGGGTTGTTAGAATACTTCTTTAATTGCTTTGACTTTGTCCTCTTTGACTAAGCGTTGGAAGGAAGGAGGGTCTTGTTAGGAGTGTTTAAAACCTTTTCAACATTTAAAACATTATTTAACACAAAAATATGAATTTTTATTTTCCCTAAATTGGTGTGGAATCAAGGATAAACCTCAATAAATAATTTTGAATAACTTTTAAGTATCAATTTGGTGTTTTGATCACTTCAATCCTTCTTGAGCAAAGAGGCATATGATAGAGAAAATTGGGTTTCATGTTGAATCATGAAAATTTCATCGATGGATGTATTTTAAAACTTAACTAAGACTTGAAATAATTCATTTTTAACAATAAATTAGTCCAAAATATTCAATTTTGCTCATATAGCATGCTTTTCCACTCATTCTTTGTAGCCCTAAAAATTAGTAAAGCTCTTTGTATAGAAGAATTTATGCACCACATTGTAAAAATTGTCACATTTTTTAGTACCCTCTATCCATTTATAAACTAATAAAAATTTTCATGACCCAAATCTAAGTGGAAGGACTCTTTTTGTGTCATTTTTCTCTCTAATTAGGCCTCTTAGGCCTAGAAAGAGAAATTTGACCCAAATGACAACCCACACATGTGAAACTTGAAAAAAGTGTTTTATTAAATTTACTTATCCTAATAAAATCCTCCATTCAAAATTTAAATTTTTGAAACATCTTGTAGATGGGAAAATCATGTAATGGTCATTTATAAGCCTATATGTTTTTATGTGCTTGAGGTGTTGTTTGAGACATTTTTCAAGAAAATTGTAGGTTTTATGATTTAATGAGACCTAATAAGTCCTATATGATCCTTACACAAATTAATCCTTGATATTTAACTCCTTCATGGCAATCTCAAGCCTTTAGCATTAATTTTGGGCTTTTAAAATTGAGTTTCCTCACTTATTAAGCTAGTGGCCAACTTATAAGGGATTTTTAACTCTTATGAAGACCTATATAATATTTTTTATGGTTATTAAACCTATATTAATTCCCCATAAGTCTCATCAAATTATTTTTATATCACTTCACTATCTATACCCTAAAAAATAGGCTAAAAACTAGCTTTTTGCCCTGTATTGTATGGTACTATACTTGCACCTATGAACACATACATATAAGTGAAGATTTTGAGATTTATTAAAATTATAAGTATAATTTTTGAGTAAAATATATCATTTTTATGAATTATAAATCATATCTCTTCAATTAGATCAGCTGAAGGGTTTAAGGAGGGTTTTAAAGGTTTATGTTCTTAATGATGGTTCATAAAGGACAGTGGTCCTTTCCAGAAAACAATGCAAAAAATTTGTGGTAGGAGTAACCATATAACATATCATATTGGATGTATTTCACATGAAAAAATTAATTTAAGATATGAGAAAATAAATTTACCTCTTCGAGCTCCATCTTAAG
>JARHVA010001223.1:0-130000 GCA_037957365.1 Torreya grandis | reverse complement strand
TCATCTTGTATAATTATTAAAGGATTTGATCAACAAGGAAAAAAAAAACATGATTTTTACCTTAAAGAATTCTAAAGTACCTTAATCTCTATTAAACAATGATTTAAGGTAAAGTTTCATGCTTTTTGACTATAATTTGGTAACCTTGTGAGAACTCTCATCCCTTAAATCATATTATATCACCTTTAAAGTTAATAAAAAAACCTCATAAACACATTTATGAAGACACCAAGTCCCTTGGAGGTCTCTCAGATTAAGAATGCAGTCATACACAGTCCTTTGGTGACTTAAGCATAAATAGGTTTATAAACTAAATTTCTTGATTTCATAGTGGAAATAGCTGCCTTGAATAATTTATGAGAACTATCAAATGACCTTATTCTCTCAAGATAAACCTCTATTTCTTGTTGACTCCTCATAGTTCCTATCCTCTGTCATTATGTCCTTCTATCATGCTCATTAGGCCTATAAGTGAGTTTTTTAGCTTTGAGAGAGCATAGTCATAAGACCTCAAATAAAATGAAATATAAAGGTAAATTAATACTTTATAATCTTTTTTCATCCCTTAAAAATAATTATAACCTCACTAAAATACTCTCAAACACTAAGAATCTTATTAGACTTGCAACTATACTTTGTGAAAAGACTAATCTCACTTATAATACTTCAAGGAAGACCCTACTCAAGATGAAGTTACCTAAATTTTTTTATTGGATTAAGGAGTTGTATTTGACCTAAAACATGATATTAAAACCTTTTAATATTAATTCATTCAATTGATATATCAAACATGATTGAAAACTACCAAATCTCAAGTTCAAGATAGTTAACCAATTTCCTATCAAAAGACCCATTATAAAGGAAAATTAGATGATAATTTAAAAATTAAAAAGGTTATATTTAACCATTAAATATTATACCTATATCCATTTTCCTCAATCAATATCTGAAGTGAAAAAATAGAGACAAACTTGGACCCTATCTGGATGACTAGGTCATAGTGACCCTTAACACTCTTAATGATTTTTCATAAAGATGAGGGGATGAATATGAATATAAATTACACTAAATTTAATTTAATTAGGGACCCTATAATTTCCCAAAATATTTATACCTGACTCTCTCTCTCTTACCTATACTAAGCAAACACTAATGGCCTTCTTAGAGCTACAAAGGAGGTCAATACAAGAGATAAGTAAATTTTATTCATTTTGACACCTAAAAATCCTTCCAAATCATTTATTTTACTTTTTAATAAAAAAATTAATGTCTTTAATATTCTTTAAGGTTAATTTTACCTTGAATAATTTTATGAATAGCCTCAAAAATACGCCTTTTAGCACTAAAATTACTAAAATCACTTGAGAAACTGATGAAAATGATGAAAAAGGTATTCATTAGATATTTTCATGCCTTAATATGTACACTATTTCCTTATTTTGATATTAGTCTATTATTAATATGAAAAACCTACTCTAGAATCCATAACGTGACCCTAAATGTAAGTAACTAGGTCATGAAATTAGCCAAGCTTATCATCAATTAGTTTAATAAATTTTAAATAATGTCATGGATTTGAAAAAATCCATGAGGAATATTAGTATGTTCTTGAATCTTTTCATCTCTTGAACCAACTTAAAACTTGTCAAAAGGTGGCTAGACAAGCACATGGCCATGATGCACATAATGTTAAACTCATCAAAACTACCTTAAACTCTACTAAACAATGTTTTAGATGACCATTTAAAAGTAATTTAAAGAAAAACATATAAATCAACAAGAAAAACAACATGAAAACCAAATTTTCAAGTGATAGGGTGATAATTTGACCTAGGAGGTCAAAATTGTTAACATTTTAGTGACTCAGCTAGGAAACATGCCTACTATGCTTAAGAAAAAAACAATTGACATATATTTTAGACTCATAAGATCACTCTTAAAATAATAAAATGGATACTAATAGATATGATTAATGACTAAAATATTCTTGACTTGAAACCAGACTACTGCTTCTCCTCCAAAATGAGGAAATAAAACACATAAAATAATGGAAACTAACTAACGAGACAAAAGTGCAAGTAAAAGCACTTATTTGGAACAAAAAATAATAAAAATAATATGCTAATACATTAATTATAATAAATATAAACTAACTACAACTAAACTTCAAATAATCTTCCTCCAAGATCATAAGGAATGTTTTTTGGATCACTTCACACGATGAACAAGGATATGGAACAAGATGCTTCTTAGACTTTTTCTTCATTGAGCTCAACTATTTTATGGTTTATAATCCTCTTGATGGAATTTAAAGTGAATCATCAACATCAAATTTGTCACTAATAAATACATATTCATCTTGTACTTCAAGATCATTATCATACTATTTGTTTGCTACAACCTCTTCAAGTGATACCTCATCTAGGCATTGTCTTTGAGTCTCTATGATATCTTGATTAAACTCATCCTTATAAATTACTGCAAGTTTATCAATATCTTCAAGGATATTTTAATAGGCAATCCAAGCTACATTATGGTCTACAATAGGTGTGTCTTGATCTAAACTCCTCATAAGTATGCTCAATAAGATATGTATTAGGAGATGTACCTTATAAAGGCCTTTAATCTCTTTTAGAGACTTATGTACAACTACCAATCATCTTTTAGTTCCTCATTTTGATCAACTTAAATGATATCAACTTGAATGGAATCTTTATTATTCTCAAGTGGATTTTAGGGCTATCAAGAGTGTCAAGCATGCAATCATGATGTGACTAGGAATTAACCTGATCAAGGTTAATTTATTACTCATGTGAAACTATCTCAAATTCATTCATGACTTCAACTTGTACCATTTCATCAAGATCACAATTTTTTTTCATTTGGAGATATTTCACCTATTTCCAATATCTTCTCTTATCTAACCAAGATGTCTTCTTCAATATCAGATGTAACTTGATTGTCAACTTGTACCCCAAATGAATTATTAATGAAAATCTCTTCCTCATATGCACTTGAAGCATCCTCTTCACACTCTCAAAAAATCTCACTTGCAGGTACAAACTCATTTTCTATCTTACATATACCAGGCTCCTCTTCAAGAAGGGATATGGTGGGAGGGCAATGGATATGCTCATGAGTTTGTTTAGGAACTAAGGGAGTTTTCTTAAAATTTGAGTTCTTGGGGATAGTGGGATCTTGTAAGAATTATTAGAGAGAGAATAAGTTGAGTTGTCCTATGAGTGATTCATCCTTCTAAATAACTATTTCAATCTTCTTATAATCTTCTTGACAATTCATCTCAACTACAACTTGATTTACATCTTTCTCTATGAAGACCTCTTTATTATTTTGAGAGCTTTATTGGAGATTATTCCAAGATGGAATTAATATATATTCTTAAGGAAGCTAAGATGGGGTATGAATATGTACAAGGTCTTCTTTGGGCTCAAATTCTAAATATTGACTCTTTTCTTCTTGTTTGTCCCAATAATTAACTATTTAGTTCCAAGGTAAGACTTTGAAACTAGTAGGTTCACTTGGAGGCTGAATTTTCTCTCTTGGAGGATCCATTTGGGAATGGTCAAATACTTCATGAGGACAAGGAACATAAAAGGGATGATATATAAATAAGAGGTTTATTGAAAAATGATGAGAGAATATTCATCCACAAGACTTAGTATGTCATAATAAGGAATCATATCCCAAGAAGGCTTATAAGATGAAGTGAACTTATTTTATTAAGGAAGAGTAGGTGTACCTAGAAGGAAACTTAGTACACAAGAAATTTTACCATGGGTAGGAGGAGATGGCTAATGTTATTTGGGTTAGATCTCTTGATTCTCCCACCTCACTAGCCTATCTAGCCACCATTGGATCATGGTTATCATTTCACACAACTCATAAGTCATAGCATAATGATTTTTATCTCCAATTATTTCCTACCTATCTATCAACATCTAGACTATCTTCCTCATCTTCTCTATGAGATGAAAAGGTATCTCATCTAACTCTTTATCCTATACTCTCATCACCCCTTTAGATTTTAGCTTATTTGGCCTGAATGCCAACAAGGATATGGTATGAGAAACATGATTTTGAGTTGTAAATGGAGAAGTAGGAGGTGAGTATGACTATTACAAGTATTGATAAGGCTATTGAGATACATAATTAGGGTTTTAATGAGGTTTATGATGATCACTATGAAGCTGATAACCATCATACTCTTAACAATACTGATCATAGGATTAATAAAACTCTTGGTAAGGTTGATTAGGATCATAAAAAATATCATATGGATTATGATAAGGCTGGTATATCTCATTAAAGTGTTGATAAGTATTACCATAGTGATGATAAGGCTCATCAACTAGTATGAAATTTCCATTTTCTTTAAAATCATCCTTAAAAACATGATGATAGTGTAATGCAGATGCTCTTACTTAGAATAATTCATTAGCTTATATTCATTAGATTCTTCATGAATAATTCTACTATAACTACAATATCAACAAGTCTAGAACTAATCTGGTCCTACCAAGTGTGCTAAAAACTATTATCTACTAGACTTATACCCTTGTGAAGGTAGTTTCAAGTCTTCACAGTTTGAAATAACATGGAGACAATCCTAGGTTTTGGGTAGCCTAATATATGGATTAAATCTCTATATTTTAAGGGCTATATCCCCTTGATGTATCAATTAGGATATCTACTCTATACTACCATCTTATAAGGGAAAAGAGAAGAAGGTAAACTAAAAGTAAAACCTATATAAATGAAGTGATAAACCAAAATGTGTCCTTCAATTTTCTAATATGCACTAAGAAGGATTAATAAGAACATGGACCTGATTTCACTTCTCAAATGAGAGTCTCCAAACATCAACATTTCACATAGAGGCTTAGTTTGATGCATGATCTAAGACATCTAATCAATAGGTCTTTTAAAGACACTAAGGAAATATTACACTTGCCATACATACAAGATTATTCAAGAACATTATGCAACCTATAAATATGTTCTAACACCTACAAATAGGTAAAGAGGAGAGTAAAAAATGAAAGAAAGCATGCATTATCACTATCATTCATCAACTAACCATTAACATACACTAGTCACAAGCTTTAAGGAGGCATGGATTTAGTTGTATTCATTAAAAAGAGGCAAGTAAAAGTTTTTTTATAATCATGGCCTTAAATTAGGTTAAGTATCATTTTAAAATTCCAAAAATAGGCTTACATATAGAGAGAATGAGAAAGGAGAGAGAAAGAGATAAGGCAACCCCAAAAAAAGAAGAAATGTGACATCCACTTAGCCTTATTCAAATGTAATATTGCACTTCCTTGATTATATATTTTATCCTTTCACAATAGTGTCATATAGGTTGATGGATACTTTTTTATAAGGTTTAAGGATTCATAAACATTCATTTCTGGTCTTTGACCCATACAATCTTCTATATCTTTTCTTGCATATACCTATATTCTTTGTGAATAAGTCACCACCTTTAAAATAGGCCTTAAAATATTATCCAAGTATTAATTTCTCTCTCCATTGAAACCTTATCCAATTACTTATGAGGTCTCTCCATATTTCTTGCATTGTTATAATACTTCTTTAATTGTTTTGACTTTGTCCTCTTTAACTAGGCATTAGAAGGAAAGAGGGTGTCGTAAGGTGTTTTTAAGACCTTTTCAAACTTCTTCAAACCAAACCTCTAACTTTTTATTTTCCTTCAAGTGGCTTGGAAACAAAGATCAACATCAATAAATCATTATAAATAACTTATATGCATCAATTTGGTTTTTTGATCACTTGAATCCTTCTTAAGCAAAGAGGCATATGAGAGAGAAAATTAGGTTTCACTTTGAATCAAGAAAAATACCTAAATATATGGATTTTAAACCTTAATTTATACCTAAAATAAGGAATTTGGAACCATAAAGTAATCCAAAATATGTAATTTTTCTCCAATAGCATGTTTTTCCACTCATTTCTTCTATCCCTAAAATTTTGAAAAGCTCCTTGTAAATAAGAATGTAAGGACCACATTTGAAAACTTGGCACATTTTTAGGTATCTTATATCCACTTATATATTAATAAAAAAATTCAATATCCAAATCCAAGTGGAAGAACTTCTTTTCTATCATTTCTCTATCTAATTATGCCTAATTAGGTCTCCTGGACCTATAAGGAGAAATTTAGACCATATGACCAACCACATGTGTGAAACCTAAAAAAAGTGTTTTATTCACTTTACCTAGACTATGCCCAACCACATATGGGAAAACCATGAAATGGTCATTTGTAAGCCTATATGTTTTTGTGTGCTTGAGGTGTTGTTTGAGAGGTTTTTCATAAAATTTAAAGGTTTTTATGATTGAATGTGACCTGATAAGACCTATAATACCCTTAAACAAATCAATCCTTTATGAATAATTTTGGGATTGCAAAACTGAATTCCCTAACCTATTGAGTTAGTGGCCAACTTGCAGGGGATGTGTAACTCTTTGGAAGATCTATATAATATTTAATATGGTTTTTAAACCTATATTAAGTCTTCATAAGTCTCTTCAAACTATTTTTAGATCAATTTACTATCTATACACTCATAAATAGGCAAAAAACTTCTTTTTTGCCTTGTACCATATAGTATTATACCTACACCTATGAAAAAATACCCAAAATTGAATATGAAGAGAATTTAGAACATGATAAATATCATTTTTAAGTCAAATAATATCACTTAGAGTCATTATAAATCATATCTCTTCAATCAGGTTAGTTAAAGGGTTTAAGGAGGGTTTGAAGGGGTTTATGTTCTTAACAATGGTTCATAAAGGATAAGGGTCATTTAAAAAAACCAATACTATTAATTTTTGGTAGTGGGAACCTATAATATATTATATGGGATTGATTTAGCATTCAAAAATTCATGTAATATATGAGCAAACTAAGTTACCTCTGTGAGCTCCATCTCAAGCAAAACAGGGTTCTTTGCATTCTAACTAATTGTTCATGTAATTGTAATATCAAAGGGATGAAAAAATTTAATTAGTTTGAGGAATTTTACACCCTTAAACTCCTTAGGAAACCTTAAACATCCATTCAAATTATATAACATGTTTTAACCCCTAAAAAATTGCCTCTCGAGTTGGTGACTATGTGTGCAAAAGGCCAAGGAAGGTTCTTGGGGTCATAGGACCTCAAAACCCATTTTACAATCAAAATAATATTTTATACTTGTCTTAAAATACCTATTAAAGTTATTAAAAATGATTTAATATAATATTTGACCACTGAAATAGGTCCACAACATTGAATTTCATCATAGAGGGTTTTTGTACAAATTGAACTTGTTCACCTTAGAGGTCTCTGAACTATGTTTCTCTCCTCATTTCATGATAAAAAATTTATGAAATTATAAATTTAGATCACATAGACGTTTATAAATTGTTATTAATTCAATCTTAATGAGATAAACTTGCTCTTTGAACACTTGTCTTGAGAGTGGACCTTGTAGGTTTCAAAAGATTGTGTTAGCTAACTATATTCTACCTTATAGAACATGATCCTTTCTAACACCTTACATATAAAAAAATATATTAAACACTATTTAAAATTAATTTATCCAACTCTACTATCATCACAAGCATAACCCCTGACCTTTCTCCTTGTTATCATGCATTTGAAAGACTACCGATAGGCCTATACTAGTTGTAGGTGTGTATTTATTGCTCTTGGATTACATATGTAGGAGTAGATGAAATAATAACTATAATATGTATTTAACATGTTAAATAATTATATATTACCTTGTTAAATCATCCAAACTCCTCAAATATCCTCTCTCTACTCATACTTCCTTATACTTTGTAACACACAACTGAGTATGTCTTTCCTTGTTGACTTTAGGTATAATACGCTGACAGTAGCTTCTTAAGAGAATGTATTTCCTTTGAAAGTTTAATAATAACATTATATATATCTTTAAAATCTCATTGTATTTTATATATCCAAACTTCTAACTTTCATTTCACTCCTTAAATCCATCTTGCCCTTAGAGTTATTGCTAAGTACCCATAAGTTGGTTATAGGTGTGTATTGACTATAGGTGGATAGCCATTGCCTTTTTATTTATGAGTAAAGTATTTAGGTGATATAATAAATTTAAAATTTATTTTATATTATCTAAAACCTCTCAGCATATTTTTATGGACACTAAACCTCTAATCTCCTTTCCTTCACACATATATTATCCCTCATGACCACACACAAGTCACCTAATGACAGTGACTATTATAGGTGGTTATTTTACATTACTTGGTTATTTTATTACATAGTTTGGTATATGACATTAGGTAATTATTTTTCTCAACTTCATCCATCATACAAATCCTTGACCTTCAATAGTTCATCTTTAAAAAACTTGATTGAGCCAAAAATATATGGTTGTAGATGCATATTAGTGCTTGTACAGACTGAATGACTTGCAAAAGTCATGGTACTTATATTGTTAAAATTATATGAAATAATATCCATTGATATTTTTATGAATATTAAACTTAAAATCCAATCCACCTACCTTCATGATTAAAGATTATGTTTTTCTAAAAATGCTTAATAATGGATGACCGTTATAAGTGGTGATTTTACCCACTATACGAACTACAGGGTGACACATGACATGATTGGTAGTAAGGAAAACATGATTCCAAATAAATATAATATATTTAACACACCCCAAAAACTTGGATGATTATTTAAGGATTTTATAAATAAGGAAAAAAGACATGATTTTTACCTTAAAGAATGCTAAAGTACTTTAATCTCTAGTAAATAGTGATTTAATGCAAAGTTTCATGTTTTTACTATACCTTGGTAACCTTGTGAGAAATATCATCCCTTAAATCAGATTATAACAACATAAAATTTCATTTAACACTTCATAAACACATTTATGAAGACACCATGTCCCTTGGAGATCTCTCAAATTGAGAATATAATCATACATATTCCTTTGGTGACTTAAACATAAATAGGTTTGTAAACTCAATTTATTGATCTCATTGTGGAAATAGCCATATTTAAGAATTTATTATCACTCTAAAAAAAATATTCTCTTAAAACAAACCTATATTACCT
The DNA here is from genome assembly GCA_037957365.1 of Torreya grandis. Lineage (NCBI taxonomy): Eukaryota > Viridiplantae > Streptophyta > Pinopsida > Cupressales > Taxaceae > Torreya > Torreya grandis. The sequence goes on along the minus strand of JARHVA010001223.1, from coordinate 120,855 downwards.
TTTGACTCCTCATAGTTCCTATCCTCTACCATTATGTCCTTTTAGCCTACTCATTAGGCCTACAAGTGAGATTCTAAGCATTAAGAGATCATAGTCATAAGACTTCAAATGAAATGTCATAAAAAGGTAAATTAATAATTTAAAATATTTTATAATCCCTTAAAAATCATTATAACCCTCACTAAAATACTCTCACACACTTATAATCTTATTAGACTTACAATTGTACTTTGTGGAAGGACCAGCCTCACTCATAATACTTTAAGGAATACCCTCATAAAGATTAAGGTACCTGAAAATTTTTATTAGATTAAGGAGGTGTATTATAACTAAAAATTTATATTTAAAAATTTAAATATTAATATATTCAACTGATATATCAAACATGCTTAAAACTGTCAAATCTCAAGTTCAAGTTAGTTAACCCTTTTCCTATCAATTATCAAGGAAGAGTAGCTAATGAGTCTAACATGAAAAAGTTCCTATTTAACCCTAAAATCATCCCCATATAAAAAATTTCCTTCATATATCTTTGACATGAATAAATGGAGATAAACCTAGACCCTATCTGGATGACAAAGTCATAATGACCCCCTTACACTCTTAGCAATTATTCATAAATATGAGGGGATGAATATGACAACCAATGATAATAACATTAAGGTCATTATGGTACCTATAATTTCCTAATATATTTGGACTTGAATCTCTCTCTCTTATTTATACTAATCAAAAATTGATGGCCTTTCTAGAGCTGCCAAGGAGGTTGATATGAGAGATAAGAAAGTTTTATTCATTTTGGCACCTAAAATGTCTTTAAAATCATGGATTAAAGTTTATAATTAAAAAATATGGTCCAAAAGATGCCTAAAGTTTAATTTTACCTTGAATAACTATATGGATAGCCTCAAAATAGGCCTTTTTGGCATAAAAACTACTAAAATCACTTGAGAAACCTGACGAAACTATTGAAAAAGGTATTCATTAGATATTTTCATGACTTAATAGGTAAAAAATTTCCCTCTGATATTATACTACCATTAACATGCAAAACTTGCTCTGAAATCCATAAAGTGACCTAAAATGCAAGTAATTGGGTCATGAAATTAGCCAAGCTTATCACCAGCTAGTTTAATCAATTTTAAATCATGTCATGACTTTGAAACAAGCCTAAGACCTACTAGGATGTTTTTAACTCTTTTCATCTCTTGAAACAACCTAAAACTAGTCAAAATATGGCTAGACAGAGCATGGCCATGATGAGCACAACTTTAAACTCATCAAAACTACCTTAAACTCTACTAATCAAGGCTTTAGATGGCTATTTCAAAGACATTACAAGAACAACATAATAGTAAATATTAAAAACAACATGACAAGTAAAGTTTTGAGTGATAGTGGTGAAAATTTGACTTGTGAGTTCAAAATTGTCAACAATTATTTTTTATGTTATTAGTTTTAGTTATCTTATGTCCATTTAAAAGTTTTGGTTTATCATAGTCTCTTTAGATTTAAAATTGTTGAGATAAAATATATAGTGTTTAAGTTAATCTTTAGGGTTATGTTTTTTACTTGCGATGTTTTTTGGTTTTTTAAATTCTATAGTTCCCACATTAGTTTGGTTAGATTGTTTGTAATAGTGCATGGTTGATAAGAGATTGATGTATCCCTTTTTATACCTTCAGTTTGATTAGTTAATAAGATCATGAGCACACTGAGGTGGCATGTTAGAATCAAATAATGAGATATGTTTACCATGTAAAAACTAATGTGGGGATTGTTGAGGATTAGTATTTACATTGGGTAAATTAATAGTTTGTTATTTATCACAAGGTAAATGATACCTAGTAGTTGTAAGTTATCATATGGGTAAATACAATAATATAATTAATTAATAATATATTATTTTTATGTAATAATAATATATATTAGGAGTTTGTTATAATATGTTTGTATGTGAGTTTGGAGTTAATCACTTTAACCATTATAGAATATTTGGAGATATTCCAGAGGACAGAGTGGTTAGTAAGATTCCTATAATATATGAAATATTTTCCTATATATTTGTATAATGTCGAAAGACAATGTAACTTGGAAATGATATTATATTATATGCTTTTGAGAAATTTTGTGTTTGGATCCATTAATCGGTGCATTTGATAAATTATGGTCTAATATTTCCTAATACCTAACACTAGAAAAGTTGTAAGTCATCTTGGAGTGGTCAATACTTTGGATCACATTTGATGCACATAGATTTCATGGCATAGTAATTTTCTATAGTAAGTTCATCAAAAACTTATGTGGGATGTGAGAAATAATAATTGAGGTGATAGAAAGAAGTTCTTTTTTGATACTTGAAGTGAAACAAATCTTCAAATATTTTAAGAATAAAGTTACTAAGTAGCTACAAATCCTTCAAGAGTACAACAAAATTTAGGAGGATGAAGTCTAATGAAGTCTTTAACTAGGTATCTAGGTTCAAGCCTAGGAGGGAAGTCTAAGTCTCACCTCTCCCTATGTCCACCTTAGTGATGTAACTCACCTATGTCAACATAAAAATTTTGATGGAAAGGAATTGGAGACTTCTCTCTTCACTGATCTTTGCTCATATTGAGAATGTTGTGGAGAGTACTTTTTAGCCTCATGTTTTTTTGTCGATAATATATCTTGTAGGACACCATGCATCTACTACATGGCCAAAATAATTGGGTCCTTTATCAATAAGACCTATCTAAATATGAGGCTCATTCTCACCACTATGAATATCATTTTTATGTGTTCAACATATTCTCTTCATTCTACACAGAGACATGATGATCATGAGATGTCATGAAAAACCTAGAAAACCACAATACAAAAATTAACTACCTAGATCTACCAGTGTAATAACCTAGGCTCTAATACAAAAATTTCATGCCCATTTTTTCATTTAAATAGACATGACTACTACCAAATCATTTGAAACCATACCCTATTACACACACACACACACACACACACACACACACACACACACACACACACACACACACACATAATGTATGTATGTCTGTATATATGTGTGTGTGTGTATATATATATATGTATATATATATATATGTATATATATATATATATATATATATATATATATGTATATATATATATATATGTATATGTATATGTACATATACATATACATATATTATACATATATATACATATATATATACATATATATATATATATATATACATATATGTATATATATATATATATATATATACAGATATATATATATATATATATATACATATATATATATATATATACATATATATATATATATATATATACATATATATATATATACATATATATATATATATGGATGCATATTTGATTTTCTCAACAAATGCTAAAGAATATCTACCACTCATGTGCTACTAGATAAGAGGTTAAATAACCATAAAATTATAACATGAATGCTAAAGAGTTCATTCACTAATATAAACCAATGGTTATCATTCTAAAACATTAATTCATCTATCAATTTTAACCTTAGTTTATCATTAGCATAGTCAGGAACCATGTGGCCCCATCAAGTCTACTTCATGCCTAAACTCATCATGGGTGGTGGTTTTACTATATGGAAATTTAAATGGACCTCAAGATCACTTCTAAATTATAATCATTTTGGGATTTTGAATACCATTTTTCTTCCACTTGGCAGTATCATGGGTCATCGAGTCCTCAGATGTATTAAGGGGTTTGGTTTGATTCAAATATCTAATCTTTTTAGGATTTTGAGTATTAGGATGCGACCACATGGAAACATCTCATATATTCAAGCCTTTAGATGAATTAAGGATTTCCTTGAAATAAAAAAATCCTCCTAAGGTTTTGAGTCCCTAGGATGCTGCCACTTGGTGGCATCACAAAACCCCAAAGGCATTAGGGGATTAACTATCCTACTGACTCCATGGACCAGTAGAGTGATGTCACATGGCATCATTCATATAAATTTAAAAATAAAATATTTTCTAATTCAAAATTTGACTAAAAATTCCCAAGTGATAAATCACTAAGGCAAATATCAACTAAACTAAGCCAAAGTGATAAAAATCAAGTCAAAAATTGACTAAAATAAGCCAAAGTGATAAACAACTAAAGCAAAAAATAAATGTAATGAATTAATCAAGATATAAATTTAACTAAGGAATAAATGAAATGAAATAAATAACATGACTTGATGAATATATAAATGTTAATACAATGCTAAATTTAACTATTAATGGACTGTTACCACTAACATGACCAAAGCTAAGCCTGCATTCCTTAGAAAACTCAACTAAGCTATAGAGGGCTGACATTCACATAAAATGATGAAAATAAAGAGTCATTAAAACTAAAATAAATTTAGTGATAATGAACCAATTTTGCCATTAGTTTAGTCAATTGTCAAAATCGTAAGATAAGTTCAACCTAGTAAAACATCTTTTAAGGAACTACTCATTTTGTGAGTTGGCTAGTCTACCATTAAAAGATAAAAATTCTATCATTAGCACATATTTCCATTATATTAAACCATAGAAAAGAGACAAAATAATAAATTTAATAAAATTAAAATCATAGAATCATAGTTTAGTCTTCAGTATCCTCTTCTTATTTTTAATGAATCCTTACAAAGGTGACCTCAATAAAACCTAAATGTTTATATGCCTTATTTTTTTATCTAATAATGGATCCTAGATTTATTATAATTCTCATTTATATTAGCTTGTCTCATTGTATTAAAAGTCTACAATAGATATCTTAATCAAATTATTTAATCAAAGATCTATTCCATAAGACATATCATTTACCAGAATATCATCAATATTTGGGTTATATAGTCAAGCAATATTTTTATTCTAAATAACAATCTCAAAATCATTCTAATTAATTTCCAACCATTCATTTTGGGTTTAAACCATTAAGATATATCATAATATAATATAAGAAGAAACATAATACATATTCGATAGGTTAATCTTAACAAAGATTTAAGAAAATAAATAATGTCATCATTTTATTAGCAAATACATATGGCATAAGGAGCTTCCTTTACATTAATGATTCCATTTCAAAAGGATATACATTCAGAATATACACCATCTAGTAACATCCTAGTTTAAGAAAAGGTTTTAATGGGTATATAAATAAAAAATCACCCAAATTTGGGTCATTACATAAAATAATAACTTCCACATGATTATTACAACACATTGGCTACTACTAACATTATCAATGCATGATATTTCATTCATATATTACATAAGCATGAGGCATATCTCTAGGTTATATTTCATAATGAAATAAAAACTAGTCTTCAACCATGGTCCTTGTCTGCTCAAATACATCTATAATCCATTTGAAGGTGGGTTCATCTACAAATATTTTTCCATCATTAATCTACTACTCTAGTTACCCCTGAGCTCAAGACTCCCAGATTTGACCATTTTTACATCACTATAAGGGAAAGTATGGGTATCTAGATCAAGGGTGCCAAAAAACAAGGGAATGACCATGCACAAACCTACAGTCCTATTCCAAGTTATTACCCAAGGATATTCCCAGTCTTAAATAAAAATAAAATAAGCATTCAAATTAGCATTAAAGTGAAGCTATGCATTTCATAAATACATCCAACAAGCAAGCAATCACATAATAACATAGGATTATTGTTAGAATGGATAACATGAATATACCTCATATAATTTCTTCCATATAGTAATAATGGAAGGGTCAAGCAATATACCACCATGCCTCACATGGGAGGGATTAAAAATATACCACCATAATCTTCATGGGAGGGTTAAATAATCTACCACCATTCCCAGTATGGGAGTGCTTAACAATATGCCACCATAAGAGATATTTCTCATACATGATCACTTCATATTGTCACTATAGTTATACACATTTACTCAATAAAGATCTAACATTCCAATATAAATATAAACACAAGTATCTTCAAGGCCCTCAAGTGGGTAGGAACTATATGATGGCTAATGCACATCCATGGAAAAGACAAGAAGATAGATATAATAAACCAAGTGGTCTTATTCATCATATAAAAATAGATCAATCAAATAGAAAAAAATTTATTTCATCCAAAGAACATAAGTTTTAAATAAGTATTTAAAATCCAACCTATTAACTTCAAGACCTATAGGCACTATCCTCTAGCAGCCTAAGGGCTTGGCTCTCAGGACCAAATCTTCCTATTTGTTTCTCTTCCCCCTCATCTCTTCTACTTAGTATATTATTTTTAAAATTTTAACAATTTCCTCTATTGAAGACCTCAACTTCTACATATATATGTCATAAAATTGACCAACCACTTTTATTCACCAACACATGCCTCATTAAGGGATGTTATTTTCCATGTCCAAGCATATGGAAGCACTTCATATTTATGTGGTTTCTTCCTATACTAACTCACCTTTTTATTATATTAAGACATAATTAATTAAATGACAAATCCTATCAATCAACCACTATACATTTGAGACGTTGGCCTATTTAGGTTACAAGATATTAAGGTGAGGAGACAACAAGTTTCACCAACCAGACTTAAAAGTTGGCCATCTATACAACACAATAAGTCTAAAAGAGAGGGTGAATAACATCTAGGCATTAAACCAATAGGATGGTTCAATAAGTGTTTAAGGTATGAAGTAATATGTTTAGTGATATAACCATGCTTGGTGTAGTCTCATTCCTTCATTGATTCTTCCCTATTCCTAAAAAATCAATTCAAATGTCAAATTCCTCTAGCATAATAGCCAAAGCTACAAAATTTAATCAAGATAGGGATACCCAATCAATTATTAACATCCAACATACCAAGGAGTAAAAGTATGCATATAGATAGATTCTCATATCATCATACACATGAATTTACCAATTTAAAAATTTATTAACAAGGATTCAGACATCATTAAATCAACATTTCACATGGACATGATTAGATTCCATATAGCAACATCACATAAATTAATTACAATCATTATACTTTGATAAGTAATAAATAAAAAATGATTTATAATAGGTCTTTCTCATGGTTTCAACACATGATAAGTCTCCATAAAATCCTTTCACTCCTCAACAGGACATGAATAATAACATAAATCTAGTGTCAAAGTCTAAATAATAATAATCTCATAGTCATCAAATGTCAAAGATGAGCACTATATAAAATAGGGGCCTTGCTCTTGTGGAGTGCCATCTCATATCTCTCCCTCTTCCTATAGAGGTTGATATGAGTCGACCTATACCAAAATAATGTGATTTTAATGCATACTTTGACTATCACCAAAGCCATATGCATTATACAAACATATATTATAACTTGAAACATAAGATCCAAGATATTATTGATAACTAACAGCTTACCTTTGATGATCCTCTAAAGAATTCAAATATAATATATTTAACAATCCATTGTAATATCATTCTAATAAATATTCATAAGTGTAAATCACATATAATGTGCACCCTCTTATATCACATTATGGTAACCTATTAGATGGGATTATTGGAATGTATACATACACAGTAACTCATATGGTTTAAATACCTTCTATTACATTTAATGATAGTGAAATTATGTATGTTGACTTAGATCTTCCCTCATTATTTATTTGAGCATACCATGAACATCAACCTATACATAGTTTTATGATTGATAGAGGTGATAGTGAGAATGTATGTACCATGAAATTACTTAAATATCTTGGATATACACATGATGATTTATACCCTTAGAGAAAAACAATCATATCATTCAATGGGACATCACATGTTACTAGTGATATTGAATTACATTTATAAGTTGGTCCAACACATATGGTTACTAAATTTTCAATTGTTAAATATATGTGAGGATTTTATATTGTATCTAGATGACTTTGGATACATCAACTCTATCCATTACATTCCATAATGCATGGGTATATTAAATATATTCATACCAATAGGGCAATCATAGTTTTTAGAATTTCATATGAACATCTACTTGAATAATAATAATTTATTCCTAGATAGCTAATTATTAAACCTACTAAGGTTAATATTCCATAAAATGGTAAGCAATGAGAAATCCCCTTTCCTAGGTGGTCCATATTTGAACATTGTTTCAATAGAGATACATGGAGGATTCCACAAAATATTTAGCTACACCTACATAGTCTACCTAGTTGTTAAGTTCACATAAACATGCTCTAATTACAAATACATCAAGGAAATGAGAAGGAACTAAAAATGGGTTCCAATAACCTCTAATATTTATATTAACTCTTCATGTCCATAGAGTCTTATGAGACATATGCAAAGTATCACATATTTTATAATTTCATATATGGCACCTATGCATGCCCCTTGGAAATATGATGAGTTTGATGTACCATATTATAATTTTAGAGCTTCATATGAGCATCCCATAAATGTGATCATTGGTTAGACCTTTTTAGTTCCAAAAAATTCAAAAATGTCCAATATTCAAGAAAATACAAAAAAATTAGCTTTCACAAGTTTACTAACTTCTTGGCATCTATGTTTATTACTTATGTTAGTATAAAACATATCATTTCATTTATAGATACACATATGTTTCATGCATACTTAATTTTGATATAGGGATACACAAAATAAATGATACATGAACACATGGATGTTAGACCAATCATCTTCCCACATCACACACTGTGTTGGGGACATCTTGGTCACTATTAATACATGTTATATTATATTAACCTTTCCATTATCATGTTGAGATTATATACTAATTCTTACACATGCCTATTCTTATTATTATATAATTCATAATGTAATTTATATGTTATGTAACATGACATTGTTTGATAGAACATATATATAAGGACTAGTATAATATGCTTATGTTGGTTACTTTTACTTAATTTATTCACATTGCCACTTGAGTGTCTTTTTCCTTCTTTTTATTGTCTTTCTTGTGGAAATTTTGAATATGTCCCTTGCTCATTGGGCTCTATGCCATTATATGTTGAATTATTTTTATATGTATACATTTGAAAATGTCATTACTTTGAGTGTGAAACATTTGAATATTCCCATTATTTTTAGTCTCCTTAGACTCTTTTTATGACATTGAGTGCTTGTGTTTATTCTTGATTATTTGTTTATCTTGTACTATTAATTTATACACATTTACATGATCCATATTATGCATTTTAGGAGTAGTTGTGATCACATATTATGAGATGCATTGATATATCTACTCAGACATGCTACTCTTATATACTAAATGATTCATATGTGCATTATATAATTATCCTTTTAAAGTAATTTAATGACCATATGCCATATCTCTCACCTAAAAAGGGGGGAATATTAGTGGGTTCATATCATAAATACATGACTCCACACATATAAAATATAAACAATTGGCAATATTTTGATACATTAACATGATTTAGATATATATTTAGGTTAGAATCCTATACACATTGTACTATTTTTTAATAGATTTAAGATAGAGGTTTTTATATTTGTGACAAATATTATACATAATTACATAGCAAAGGTTAAATTTTTAAATATACATCAACTTGAGACAAATTAGAGGAACATATGCTATGCAAGTTCACCAAAAATTACAAATACATATTCAAACTTATTTAGACATATTTAATAAGAAGCATTATTTTCACCAAGAAGCATGTTTTCACTAGGAAGAATTTATTTGAGCCTTTATTATCTATAAGAGTTGGATCCTTTTAGTAATGTGGTTGATATTCAACATCTTCAATGGTGTAATACTACTTCCCATTTGTAGGTTGAGTTATTTATACCACTTAATTTATATTTTAAGGTTGTGTTACTTGATTTTTGGAATTGAGATTTAATGATCTCAATCATCATGTCACAACTCATCATTGCACCAAATTGGGACAATAATTATCTTCTAAAATTCCTCTTAAAATTTACAAGGTTTAATTTTGGACCTCTCTTAGTTCCAATATTTCATAAGGAAGCATCTATACTAATTCAAAAGTACCAAGGGGAAACATGGTTGCATGAAAAATAAGTGTGCTCCTTCCTTGCTCTATTTCATTTTAAAATTTTCAATTGTGTTAAATTTCATATTATATGCATATATATATATATATATATATATATATATATATATATATATACTCTAGCATGCAATTGGTTACATGTCATATGTATTCACAAAATATTTTCAATGTTTATCAGTTACAAATGCTTTCTCTCTCATAGGTACCCATCAAGTCTCAATCTCCCTAAGTGCATACCTTAAATAGTGCACCAAGAAAGGGTTGGGTAAACCATTAGTACTTTTTAGGATTGTTGGCCCCTATGCTACCACTTGATATCAAAATAAATTTATCCTATAGACTTCCCTAGTCTTTGACACCTCTCTTACACACTTTTCCATGAAATTCACTTCCTTACTTATCCCCTTCCTAAGCTTAAAAACCTTTTTTATAATTACCACACACTTTTAGCTCGTGACAAACTTGTATTGAAATTGATAAAATCACATTACTAGTTTAGGTCAGCCTTGGCTAACCTAGATTCGGACCTAACTTACTTTTATAAAATAATGATACATAGTTGAATTGGGCTGACCCTATTAGCTAAACTTTTGGAAAGGTTTAGGGTTAGATCTAATTATATATACACATCCATTTATATCATTTATTAGGAAGAGAAGAGAAGAATAAAAATATTGTATTGTGCATTTGCTTATCCACCATTATACTTGAGGAACATTGCTTAGAGTTTCAACATTTTATTTTGAGATATAGATTTTTTCTTGTGTATAGGTCTTTTGGATATATAGATAAGTTATTTAGCCTGGAGTTAACTTATATTTGTTATCCTTACATACCAAAATAACCTCTTGTAAATCACCTTGTCTAAGGGAGAAATTAAGGCTATAGGATTTATCTTCAAAGGTAAGTATTCATATCTTTGTTCCTCCTTTGTTAAAGTAGATAGATTTACATTTGTACTTCTCTGCCATGCATTAGGATTTCCTATACATTAACTTGAGTATATATATTCTATGCATGTCTACCTTTTATGTTTATTACCCATACTTTTTGAGACAATATTTGGTGAGAACTATATTAGATATTACTTTAATTTTCATTTACTTAGTGAATATGAAAACATAGGACCTATCTAGGGTTATTGCATGGTGTTATTTTATTAGAGGCTTTGGAACCCTCTCTAGTGATGTTATTATTTTAAGATATCCCTTGGTTAGGTCTGACAGATCCATCTTGGTCATGATCCCAAATATTTAATTTATCAACAAATAGAAGTATAAGTAGGATTTATCTTCTCTGAACTACGATTGATTAATAGGGTAGATGCATTTTCCTTTATATACATTATAGTGAACTCAATGTGAAATAAAACCCTTATAGGTTTTATTTCATGTAGTCATTTTATCATCATATTACACATTTTCATTTGTGTACTATTGTATTGAACCTATCAATATAGTTATAATAGTCTGTATGTAGGTTTAACACATAGTCACCCTAAAATGACTATTTTGCTAAAGTAGGTCTTCTCAAAATACATGTGACTGGATCGATTAGCTTGACATAGTTTTCTTCTTTAGTTATAGGGTTGCATACATAGTCAATCCAATAAAATTTGTTTGTAGTTATAATATATCTTCTCTAAATATAGGTAACTAGATTGATCATCTTGACATATTATTAATCTTTAGTTACAAGGTTACATACATAGTCAATCTAGTCATCTTATTTCATAGATCTAACAAGTCTTGTCCACATATAAGTGTTTAGATCAATAAACTCGACATAATATTATTATTTAGTTATAAGGTTGCATACATAGTTGATTTTGTCAACTTTTTTTGCATTTATTCTCTTTCAACATATAGGCTTGTAGACATACTGGAATGAGTTGACTTTGTTTGCATCTTATTTTTAGCATATAGGTTTTTCAAACTCTGCCAACCTAGTCAACTCTATTTGTAGCATATTGAAATCAACACTTGAGTAACACAACATAAAATTTGCAAAAAAAACATTTTCAAAACCACCAAGGTTCATTCTTACCTTATGTATAGTTTTAGTTTTTCATTTTCAGTATTGTTTTTCACAAATATGTAGTCTATAAAACTGCATCCCTGTAGAAAATTGGGTTGACTGGCTTGACATAGTTATGTAGCCTATCTTATCTCTGGAAGACATAGTCATCCTATTTGACTATGTTATTTCATATATTGATTCTAAAAAATAATATAAATACTGTAGACACTATTATGTAGTATTTGCATATAGTGTCTCTTGAACCAACTCTATACTCTTTATAGTCAAAGGAATTAACCAATTTTTGATAGTAATTAATTCAATTTTCATTTCATTTACTTGCATGCTTAGAGTAACAAACATAGATTAATTATGTGGTTTTCTAATCTACCAATTTAGTTATACTATTTTTTTATCTTTTTCACACAATTCTAAATCACTTTACACACTAATTAAGATTAAACATTTTTCTTCCCAAGGCCTACCTACTTATATTTCATCACCAAGGGGGAATCCAACTTGGTTTTATGGCCAAGTATAAACATGTTTTTGATGGTATATATTGGTAAATCACCTGACACCCTTATATCTAAATAATTATAAATTCGGGGGGTAGGTCCCAATATAAATAAAGTACCATTACCTATATAGATCCCTTTCAGCTTAAACTACTTGAAACTATCCATAAATTACTTTCTAGTTTTTTTACAACCAAATTCCCATCACATTAATTTCAAAATTTCTTATAATTTAACAACATTTAGGAATGTCCAATAAATTAGAATTTACTTTTAATTTGATTCTTGATCTTGATCTTTGATCATTGTAATTTGTATTGAAAAACTTGCATTAGCTAGTGTTAGTGTAAAGTTTGTGTTATGTGTTCCAATTGGATCAATCACATTGATCCAATTATTGTGTGCTTAATTTCATGTTCTTAGATATTATCTTTCAAAAAAATTATCTTTTCTCAAAACACTATCATCCTTATTGACACAGTCTCTTATAGATTGTTCATCTTTCTTCCTTTCAGTACATAGTCTCCCTGTTTGACTATGTATCTTCTTTTTTGCCTACTCAATTTCATATTTTGTAGTACATAGTTGACCTATTTGATTATGTTATTTTTAAACTAGTTTAGTTTATTATCTAGTATTACACAATAAATATCTCCAATTTTGTCCATTATTGATCTTGTTTTGTTTCTTATCTAGTAGTACATATTCAACTTGTACAACTATGCCCTCTTGTTCCCTATTCTATTTCTTGTTTTATAGAACACTGTTTAGTCTAATTTTGTATCATATTAATTGATTCTCTTTTTATTAAAATTTTATTCCTTTTAGTTCATCATAAATTTAATATTTGAGGATAATACAAAGTTAAATCAGACAAACATGATGAGTCTTAACCATCGTAATAGGTTTTCCAAGACACAACTTGTGGCTCCCACCATAGACAAAATTAATTTTCCTATTGCCACTTGCACTAAAAATTATAGGACTCATCCCTATTCATCCTTAGTTCATAATCCTTTGTTATCTTTATAATATGATCATGATTTAGAATATATAATTTAAATACTATTTTTCATTAACAAATTTCCTTGACATTGAGGAAAGGAACTTTTAACCATTTATAATTTTATGATAGGTCCTCGAGTAAAATAACCTCTTTCACCCTCCCCTAGCTTCTCTCACATATTTGGGGAAAAAAATTATTTACCTATCACCCTTTTCCTTATATTATGTATCTTTCACACACCATGGCATCTTCTTCTATGACTTATTCAACCTTCATGACAAGTATCTCCACTAACATGGTATATTAAACTTCTAGTGCGACTTTTCTAAAGACCTTTCTCCTTAACCATTCTAGTGAATCTTTTGATACCAATGTTAATCATGATACTAGTGCTTATTTTTCTACCAATGCTAATAATACCACTAGTTCATCCTTTGATACCAATGATAATTATGACATTAATTCTTATTTTTCTACTAATGCTTCTCATACCACTAGTGTGGCACATGCTACTACTCATAATTAAACTCAAGCCATTAATACTAATACCAATGCATCACATGTTGTGAAAATTATTAAAAATAATTTCCAAACCCATTAAACCTTATTAAAAACACTTAATTACATTCATAATTTCCAAACCAATAATTCCAATTAAATGATGTAGATGTAAAACCATCTTATTAATCTTCAAAACGAACCCCAACAAGTTTCATGAGGAGTGAAAAATCTAAATTCCCCCCACCTCTCCTTAGATTTCCCATGGTATCCTTATTTCTCAACCACCCCTTATTAATAAAAAAAATCAAACATCTATAAAATGAACCTCTTGTACCTCAAATTGTTAATATCGACATAGGAGGTATCATACCTACCATCAACTATAATGGGTCTACCAATCCCACATTATATTTAAAGACATTTGGTAACCTTTATAAATATTGGGTCAAATTTAGTACCTTTACCACTACCAAAACTATTAGCTAAAACACTTTTAAAAGATGCTTTAGATTGATATAATCAACTAAAAACCCAATCTATTGCTAGCCTCAAAGACTTGGTTAACTCACTAGTCCAAGAATTTCAAACTAGTGATCTCCTTGAGAATGACATAGATCACTTTATAAGTTATAAACAACTTAAAACTGAAATATCACAATATTTCATCAATAATTGATGGAAGAACTTGTCTAAAAATGTGAACATAATATGATAGATGAAAACCTCTACCATATATTCATAATGTTCTTTACCCCAAGTTATAATATTAGGTAAGGAGTCTCTCTAATAACTTTTGAAGAATCCCTTGACCAAGCTAAGTGATAATAATTCATCATGCACCAATTTTAACCATCTAAACCTTCAACAGGCACTCGTATACTTATTAATAAAAAAACCATTATGCAACTAATGATGGTATTACTGATACTTATGAAATTATTCACAACATTCAAGCCATCACTCTAAACAACACCATGACACATGCCCACCTCTAGAAAACACTCCTAATCCTAAATATTCTCAAATAAATAACACTAATGTCCATAAACCATTATCCTTATCCAAGATTAAAAATCATCTCCTAATACCTCTACCATGTCTTGACCCGACTCATCTAATGAAATCATGGTATGATCTAATTTTTTTTTTGGTTGGTTTCATTCATGTTTAACCTTCTCATGATACTTGTAGATAATTACATAATCAAACTATGGATTTTATTCTTGGATTAAAGTTTGATCATGAATCACTCATACACAAGTGACAACAAGTATATGATATAGATCTTAAATCCCATGAAATGTAAAATAAAAATGAATATTTATATTTAGCTAATGTTCATACTTCTATATACAAAGATCCTCTTCCCAACAATCAAGATAAAAATTACAAGCCTAATCCTACAAATAATGTTGAAAGTATTATAGAACTCACTACTAATGAAAAAAATGTGGTAAATATGACTAACATATGAAGAGTAGTTGATTTTATCGATACTAATCAAACACCCACACACCAAACCTCTCAAATGTTCTACATAATTCAAAAAACTTCCCCATCTCATCTTATGTATTTGGGGCAAGAGGACTTTATAACCTTTTAAGAACCACTTTTAACAACTCAACTTGATCATACCTATCTCACTATCTCTACTCTTCCCTGAACACCTATACACTAAGACAATGATCCCCAATCTTCTTATAGTATTTATTCAACCCAAAAATAATAAATACATGAACCAACCATTCCACCACTTGATGACAATCAACATATTTTTCTTCAACGTAATCTAACTACACCTTACCAACATAAGTTTAATTTCACTTCCAATGCTCCCTCAAAGGAGCTCTTGAAACATTATGCACCTATATCTAGAAATTATCCCATGGGTTATTATGAATGAAACCCCATTGTGTAACTTTCTCATCTCCCATATCAAATACCTTCCCTTAAATTAATGCAAAATTACACCCATCATCAAAAATATTTAATACAATTATTGTTTGAAATGAACATCCTTCATCCTCCTCTCGTAGGATATAAAACTACCTTGTCTAGATCCAAATATAATATCCTTTAATAATGCGAAGATATATCCATACATGTTGATGAACTAGTGAACACATCTCTTTCCCTTAAGTTTCCTATCACTTCCATGATCCTTGACAAGATTTTACTTTGTGTATATGATCCTCATCTATTCATTAGCATCCAAATTGGTGGTATCAAATTTAAACATGCCTTAATTGATGAAGGTTTATATAATTTAATTTCCTCCCTTGATTTCATTAAAATTCTTGGATATTATGAATGCAATCTCAAGTCCACACATAACACATGTCAATGATGTGATAGAAGGAAAATGCCTCCCTTAACATTTCCATTACCATCCCTCCTATCATCATACATGTAAAATTTATGATATTTTCCTTTCCCCTCTCTTATAACATCTTGTTTTGTAGACCTTGGACTTATTGTATAAGGGTTATTTCCTCATTTGCATGCCAATACATCAAATTCCCTCATAATGGTGTTATTTATAAGATTCAAGGAGACAAAAACCCTTTGAATTTAGAATAATTATAAGAACGTAGTGTCTTTAGAATTCTTACTATATGCAATAAAAAATGCATAATGTCTATAAATCAGTCCTAACTCAAATAAGATAGAGCATACCTACACTTTAGATTGGGAATACATTTATTAAGTATAAGCATGACTAATATGGGGATATGATATAATTGATTAAGGGATCATTTATCAAAATACACCATGCTAAGGAGGGTTTAAAAACCTCTAGTATAACACAATCATGCAATAACCCTAAGGGGGTCCTAGGTTTTGATAATTCACTTAAACTAATAACAAGGAAATTAAATTTAATTTAGTACTCACCAAACTTGTGGCACATCATGAGGGGTTAGTAAACAATCAAAACATGTATAAGAGAATATCAATTAGGCTATGTATGAGTAATACCCTAATACATGGAATATGAAGAGTTATACTATTTGAAGCCAATGCTTATGTTGCTTCTATCTCTTAAAGAGAGGAGAAAAGTTAGAGAATACTTACTTTAATGTGAACCCATCGAGACTCAATATCTCCCTTGTCTAAAGTGGCTTCGTAAGAGGTATTTTTGGTTTATAAAGATCACTAAAAAAGGCCAAAGTATCCAAGGCTTATTCGCAAGACTAGATTTTCCAAGTAAAAACCCTAAGCTAAGACTCCTCAAGTAAAATGGTGGAAGAGTAGATTGTAAATAAGAGTGAGAAAATAATAACTCTTGATTTCATATTGAAATAATGATGAAATGATCTAGTATTTATAAGTGTATTTTACCCTAAACCCTACCAAAAATCCCAGTCAACAAGGTCGACCCACTCAACCTAACATAATTTGGGATAATTATTCACTAGGTTTTGAGTTAGGTTGACCAAAGAGTAAACTAATTCTTAAGTAAAAATATCTCAAAACTATACAGGGTCAACCTAGTTGACCTAGCACAACTAACTAATAAAAGGGACTTAAGGTGAGGAAAAGAGGGATAGAAAGTGGAAAAGATTAAAGGAGTATGCAAAGGAGTAGTAGCTTAGGGAATGGTTTTAGGAACTAGTTGGATTGGTAATAAGAGATAATAAGGGATAATAGTCCTGTAAAACACCAATGGTCTTCCCACCCCTTTCTTGATGTACCCATTAAGGCATGTACTTAGAGAGATTGAGTTTTAATAGGTTCTTACAAGATGTAAAGTTTTATTATTTCATAAAATTTGAAAATATTATGTTTATACATATGCCCCACTTAAATCTAATCACATGTAACTAAGGTACAATAGGGGATGGTGCTTCGAGAAAGGACATAATAACACATAATACTGATGCTAAAAAAAGTTGTAGTATTTGAAAGCATAAAATAACTAAAAATAAATGACAAAAAAGTAAATAATTGAAAAGTAAATGTGATGCATACCTTGACTTACCTTTATTTCTAGATGGTTGTCTATTGTGTTATTAGTTTTGATTATGGATGGCATAGGGACTGCTTTTGACAAAACTAAGAATACAAAACCAAAGAGAAAAAACAAAAAATTATAAGAAAAGCCAAGATAAATAGTACTATGAGGATGGGATGTACTTGGGATTTTGGAAAGATAGGGTGAAAAGTGCTATGTTAGACCAAATGATCAAGTCAAACACAAGATTAAATCAGGTAGCCAAAATGCCAAAATTACTAAAGACCAAAAAACTCAAACAAGTAAAGCTTGAGTAAGGAAGGCAAACTCACCAAGTCAAACCAAGGATATATGTCAAAAAGGATGGTAATCAAATAGTGATGTGAAAGTAGTAACAAAATGGTAAAAAAACATTGATGAGTGAGTAGTAACAATCCTTATCTCACTCAATAATGGAAAAATAAAGTGTGTAAAGGGAAAACAACATTATTGAGTGAGAAGTAACAAGCCAACCTCATACAATAATGATAAAAGGTTCAGACTTAGGTGTCTATAATAGCAAGATAGTTTAATAATTATAAATGGTAAAAAGAATAAAAATAAGTCTAGGAATATAATTCTATGGTGTAAGGAAGGTAATCCATAGTTTCTCAAACATTTTGTTTCTCTCTAAGGATAGATAAAACTGAAAAAAGTAGTGTTAGCATGATTTTAAGAGGTAAGGAATAAGGAAATATAGAACAAGGTAAAATATATTTAGAATCACAATTTTTCTATTAAGGGGGAAACAAAATGGGTAGAGAGGAGAATGAAGGAAAAACCAAGGTAGAGGAACTCTTTATTGAAGTAAAGACACTCAAATTACATTTGTCAAATCAAGAGGACTTTAAACCTTAAAGACCCTAAAGAACTTCTCTTAGCTACACAAGTTTTAGGTCAATAAATGAAGTATATATATCATCCCATGAATTATATATGCATGAAAAGTATAATAGACCTACCTTCCCGAAAATGTGTTTCCTATTCTTAGGACCCCTTACAGATCCATCGGTCTACTATGAATATTGGGTACTTACATGAGAAAATAGGTAGCACTAAATTTTTTTTCACATTTTCTAATCTACTAGCCTATCACCCCCAATGGACCTCAACTCTAGTGTGAGTCCAATTGTGGAGTTTGAGATTCAATTAGAAAAAGGATATGTGCTTATAATCATATGTTTTAGTGTGATTTTGACTTTTGAGATTTGTATGTTGCCTTTTTGATATCATTGCCTTTTCTTTAAAATGATTTAGATTTTAAATTTATTGATGGATTTTTTGATTCTTCCTCTATATGGATTCAAAAAAATAAACATGGGTGCTAAATATTAATTTCATTTGAATACTTAGGACTTGGCTTCCAAGAGAAAGAACTTCAAAGAGCATGGGGTCTAAGAGTCTGATAAATTTAGGTGAAATAAAAAGTGTTATATTGACTTTGACCTTGTTTTATCTAATGTGGAGTGAAAGGAAAGGAAGTCAAGAGGAGTGACACATGGAAAAATTTGAATTACTTCAAATTGAAAAAAATGTGACAAAGGGAAAAAAGGGATACAATGATAGTAAAGTGTGATTCATTATCATAAGAATAAGGGAAATGGAGGAAAACATACTAACATAGACTATTGTGCAAATTCCATCCATAAAAAGAAGCAAAATCTAGAGATGAGAACAAGGGTCCAAAACACATTCTATAAAAGGAATATCATGATGGTAATTTTATGAGGAAAGATAGGTCCTATCCATGGTCTTACATTGTAACTCATAAAACAATAACCCACGCGGGTGTCAAAAAGCATGTGAACATAAATGAGAAAAAGAAAAAGATGTTAGTTTGTGAGGAAGGCTAGGTCCTATCCATGGGCTTACATTGAAACTCAAAAAGGAAAAATCCAAGGGATGATGAAAAATAAGAGTATGAAAAATAAATAAGACTATGGTACATCATGAGGAAGACCAGGTCCTATCCATGATTTTATAATACAACTCATGAGAGAAAAGGGAAAACCAAAAGACCAAAAAGGAAGGACTAAAAGTTTTTAATAAGAGAGAACTATTGTAAAGGGAGAGACCCATGTAAGTAACTTGAAAAAAGTGTTACATAGATATGAAAAAAAGGAAATGTTTAGGCAAAGTACTTCTTAAGGAATTATGCATTGGTGGGATCTTTGAAAGCATGGCCTTAATTAGTTTGAATTTGCTAAGTACTTGGAATGAGAATATCTTTGACTAAATAGGACCCCCACTATTTTGGGTGTATTTACCTTCATTATCATGGGTGTAGTCTAATTCAAGAACAAGATCACCAACATTAAATGTGTGAATTTTAAAATGTTTATTATGTGGTTTGGAAATATGAGCTTTATATTGGTAGTTATGTTACAAGAAAGAAAAATGGTGTTTATCAAGGAGATCAAGGGCATGAAGGTGAGCATTACATAATTATTATTGGTAATGATACCATGAATAGATATACAGAGAGAGGGAAGCTCAACTTCTAATTGGAGAACTAACTCATAACCATAGACTAGAGACAACAATGTTGCCCTAATGGCAGTATGTATGCTAGTCTGATAGGCCTAAAAAGTAGGATAGAGGTAAATATGTCAATCTATGTGGGTTTCATGAATTTTATTTTGGAGAAATTTTTTTGTGGTCTTGGCTTGGCCATTACATTGTGGATGATGAGGTGTAATTTTTTTTTGATTGATCTTGAATTTAGCAAAAAGCTACTTAACATCCTTATTTTTAAAATTACTACCATTATCTAAAATGATAGTATGGGGAATACCAAATTGGTAAATGAATTGATTAAGAATAAATTTGGCAATGGTTTTAATAATAAAATTAATGAGGGGCATGGATTTAACCCATTTCATAAAATATTTGATATCCATGATGATAAAAACATGCCCATCTTAAGAGTAAGGTAATTTGCTAATGAGATCTGATTCCCACATGGAGAATGGCTAGGGATATTTGATAGTTTGAATCTCAACTATTAGATTATCATGAAGTTGACAAAGAATACACTTTTTAGTGAATTCAATCACATCTTTTTCAATAGTATTCCAAAAGTAACCCATATATAGGCATTTATGAGTTGTATCATGTCCATTACAGTGGCCACCACAAATGACCCCATGTGCTTGTTCAAAAAAGAGGAGGGACCTAATATTTTATAAGATAAAGGAGAAAGGTACCTTAAACATTATGATAATAAAGGATGTTATGTCAAAACACATAATTGAAATCTTTTTTAAGAATGAATGTCTTTTCATGAGAGTGTAAACTAGGAGGATAAGTTTAATGTTCCAGGAATTGAATAATGTATTTATACCATAGACTTTATCAAATGGTGATAGCCTTGATTTTGTAGATAAGTGAATATGGTGGTTGAGTTAATGATAAAGATTTTATTATTTGTATAAAAAAAGTAAGATTAGAAAGAACTTGGTGGGGATGAAAGAGAGAAAATGAAAAATCCAAGGAATCAACAATGGAATTTTGATCTCTAGGGATAGGATCAATAATGAAAGAGATTAAATCCTTAGCAAGAGTGGTTTAAATTTGATGATTGGTAATATATTTTCACTTTTACATTGATAATCACCATTGACTTGATGGAAAAAAAGATGGGAGTCACCTAAAGCATGTAGATATTAAATATCTAAAACAATAATAACTCCCATGCTTAAGATTAGAGCTTTATATTCAACCATATTTTTGGTGACATCAAAGGTGAAGAAAAAATCTAAAGGAATGATTTTCCAAGAGGACTTGTGAGAATACAACTTTCCCTAACTCCTTGAACGCATTTAGCACCATTAAAGTAAAGGGTCCAAGTATCTTTATGCAAGTCAGCATTAATTTAAGGAAGATCTTCAATAATTACTTTAGGTTTAGTAGTATTGGGGTAAATCATGGATTCATCAAGATTATTTGATTCAAGATCAGTGGTAAAGTTATGAAAATAATCTTTAAAAGAAATAACTTGATTAAGACCTTCAAGATAAAGGATATTATCATCAGGGAGACTATCTTAAAGGGGAAAGTAGTTAAAATGTGAGCTACGAAAAGTTGATTAGTTATGCCTTGCCCTTTAACATATTTTTGAGTGATGATACAAATATTAGACTCTATAAAGAGGACTATCCATTTGCCAATTCTATCTCTAGGAAGAAAGGCTTTGGAGAAGAAGTGGCAAATGGGGTCTAAATGAATAATGGCATGAGTATTCTATTAAAACATGTAATGGTGATTATTTTTAGCTATAAAAAAGATAATGAGGCAATAACATTCAATCTTGGTATAATGTGTTTCATAATCAATGAGGGCTCAACTAATGAAGTAGATAACATACTCTCTTCTTGTATCATCTTGTTGGGTAAGCATTGCCCCAACTGATATATGTGTGAAAGAAGTATAAAGAATCAAAGGTTTATCATTAGAAGGAGGATGAGGTGTAGGTGGGTAAAGAAATGTCTCTTTCATGTTATCAAAGGCTTTTTGACAAGGATTCATCCACTCTAGAGTGGTACCCTTTTTGAGAAGAGAATTAATGAAGTTGATGTGATAAGCCATTTTGAGGATGAATAATCTAATTTTCCCAAGTTTTTATAAGTACATGTGAATTTTGGGAATGGAACTAGGAATGGGCATGTTGATGATAGAACTAATCTTAATGGGGTCAACATTGATGACATAGAGAGAGACTAGGAATCCTAATGATTTTCTATATTTGACACCAAAGACATGTTTGTAAGGATTGAGTCTAACTCGATATTTAAGGTGATCAAAGATGATATCAATATCAAATAAGTGAGTCTTATGAATTTTGTATTTATTAATGAGATCATCCACATAAGTTTTAATAACTTTTTTGGATAAGATCATGAAAGATATACATCATTTCTCATTAGTATGTGGCTCTCACCATTTTGAGGTCGAAGGGAATTTTGACATAGCAATAGGTGCCCCATTCCATAGTGAAAGTGGCCTTATGTTGATCCTTAGGGGAAATGTAAATCTTATTTTAGCCCAAGAATTCATCCATAAGAGATAATATTTCATAACTATCTGTGGAATCAATGATGGAATATATTTAAGCTAAAGGGAAGTTGTCCTTAGGATAAGCAGGATTAACATTATAGAAATCAATACATATGCAAATGACCATAGTAACCTTTTTTTTAATGGGAATAATGTTAGAAACCCATTCATAATATTCCACTGGTTCAATAAATTTAGCATCGAGTAATTTGATGATTTCTTTATGACATAAGATGGAAACCTTAGGTGGAAATTTCCTTTGCTTTTGATGCACAGGTTTAGCATCAAGATAAGTAATGATATTATGCACCACAATGATAGGGTCAATAACAAGAAAAAACCTCATGATACTTATCAAAGAATAATATAAAATTATCATGTTTGGTAGGTGATAGTTCATTAGATACTATAGTTAGTTGAGGACAAGATGGAGTACCATATTCAATGCTAGTGGTTTATTCAATAAGCATGGCATTGTCATCTTATAAATGGTATGGTGCATTAGGTAAAAAATATATTGTATTAGCTTTGGGATCAATGCTAGTGATAAAATTGTTAAAACAAGGGATTTTAATTTTAAAATTCCCAAGTTTATGATGTTGTTGAGGAAGTTGAGGTTCTTAGGCATGAAGTATTTCAATAATAGATTCATCACAAGGCAAGATGGAAAGAGGACCATAATACTCAACATATACATTGAAATCTATAATTTGATTACCATGGTGATCAAACTTAGAATGGATCTAAATAACATCTATTGCCATGGAATCAAGTGTAATCTTGGGAATAGGAGAGGGAGATAGATCAAAAGGAAATAGAGTGTTGATGGTTTTAGTGATGGGATATAGATATGATGAAATGATTGGATCAATAGGTGGTAAAGGAGAAATAGGGATTTTTAAATGTTTGGAAGGTATAATTTGCTCTACCACCCAAAGAGTATCAATAAGAGGAGAATTTGTAGGAAGCACATAAACTTTAGGATATAAGTTATGATCTATAAAAATGGTATGGACATCCCAATTAAAATCATGAATTTTAGATAAGGTTTTCTAATAATGCTATATCCAAGCCTTGAGGTTGAGCTTGGGCCATTATGTAATTATCTTCATATGTTAGAGAAATTTTATAGGCTTGAGAGTTAGGAGGTGTTTTAGAAGGTGAAATACCTATATTACTAAATGTAATAGGAGACATGATGAGAGGATATTGAAATAATTTGGCCACTCCAAATTAATTTCAAGTGAAGGCATCTTCTAGTAAATAAGGCTCTTGAACATTACATGGAGGGGGAAAATCGATAATCTTATTAATAAGATGAATAGTATGATCCATGTGTAATAGAAAAGGAGGAAGCCATTATGAAATTTAGGGAGGTATCTTGGTAGTATTACAAGTATGTTGTAAATAATTAGGTTCACTATCATTGGAATCTGCAAGAGTAACTTGTGAATAAAGATTCATGTTGATGAACTTGGGTAAATGAACACTATTGATCTTAGGAATGGTAGGAATATGATACTGAGATTAGGATTAATAATTTGAATACTCCATGGATTAGGATAAACTTCATGCTTAAACCATTTTCCATTGTGTAATAATTTAATGTATTGGCTACCAGAAGAAGAAATGGACCTCATTTGATGAGTCCAAGGGAAACTAAGGATTATATTGTAAGATAAGGGTAAATCAAAGACCATAGGCTTATTTTGAATGGTTTTATGTATAATGGTTAATGGGATATGTTTTCACTTGGATTTTCACCCTTTGAGGATATTCCTAAGCTCTCCTCATCCAAGTGGCTCAATGGAAACATATATAGGCTTATGAGTAGCCTAAGGATGAGGTGAATCTCTAGATAGGGCTAGATCCCTTGATATACCACTTAGGATTGAAAATAAATATAAATTTGGGGTTGAAAATGGAGAGAGATAACTAAAATAAAAATACTCTAAGGAATTTTATCAACTAAATAAGATGACTTCCAACTAGCTACATGTTACACATGAAATCAAGGGACAAACTGAACATACACTTCTCTAATCTACATCTTCTCACATCAATGTTACATTATGAGATTATGGATGAATGTGTAAATATAGGAGGAATATATAAGAGGCCTTTAATGGAACTAATTAAAATTATAAATCACTCAATCCTTGACATTTCCTAGAACACTTCACATGCCCTACAAGAAGAGGCTACAAATAGGTGAAAGAATGAAACAACATGCTAAAAAATCCATATGTTTCACTAAGAAAGATTAATAATCCATGAAAACACTATTAATATATATGTAATAGGTAAAAATAAGTATTCTTATTGATAAAATGGTATGAAAATGAGTAGGGATTCACCATACTTAGAAGGAGCATAAGCTATAATGGCCAAAATGGCTAGTTCTTATAGAACTTGAGAGAGAGAGAGAGAGAGGGGATGAGAGAAGTATAAGGGTCACAAATAAACTTTTATAGATTATAAAATTAGTTAATTTTTCATTATAGAAGGATGTGGGATGATCCATGTAATTTTAGGAAGCACAAGTGTCCATACAAGTCATCAAACTCTTACAAAGTGGCATTAAATTCCGTTGACTAGATTAAAAAATACCTTCATGATTAACCCTTTTTAAACATCCCAAAAATAATTAGGGATAGTTATTATTATTATTATTTTAATTAAGGTTAATGGTTTTATACATGCTTCTTTGTGCATTATTTGTAGGCCTAGTCATTTGGAATCATCCCAAAATGAGATATCATCATCTGCTATCAAGAAAACTCCTCTTTCATGCACCATGCACACTTATCCTCAAATTTGGATTCATTTTCTCATTAAAATCCATGGGATAAATTTTATGACACCTATACATACACCCCATGGCCTTAAATACATCAATCATTTAAAATCAGCTCACATGAAGATTTTCACCCTTCTCACTAGCTTGTCCATTAGGCTAATTTTGATTGGCTAAAATGATAGCTCTAGTTTGGAAATTTATGATTTTTTTATTGAAATTAAATGATAATATGGAGTTATAAAAAGACTAAATCTTCCATCCAAACTTTATTTAACCTATTGAAACCTCCTGTATCCTACAAAACACATAAAATGCTCAAAACACCATGTTTTACACCTTATTTATACAATTCCATAAAACCAAAAGTATGGGAGGGAGCCTGAGTGAGTCCTCTACAAGTTCCAATAACTTTAATGAGAAAAATATTCCATTATAATTCATATCCATCTTCATTTCTCAAGTTAGGTCGTGACTAAGAGTTTATAAGGGTTTTAGGACTATTTTGACTCTTAAGCTTTGTTCATAAATATCTAAGTAAAAATTGAAAAAAAATTCCACATCCACAAGGATGATTTTAAAGGACCATTATAACACCTATAAACTCCTTTGGCATCCATTAAAGGCCTCATGAAATCTATAAGCATCTAAAACTAGGCTATCAAGTTTGATTTCCTCCTTTCCTGCATGCCTGAGAGAGTTTTGAGTTCAAAAGTGGATTCCTAATAGTTTATCTAACCTAAAAAAGATTTATTACCTATATTAAGACCATAATAACATTTTTAAATTAATTTTAATTCTCTACCATGGTTATAAATGAATTTGGCCCATCGTTTGAACTTTAGGCCTAGTTATGCTTAGTAGGCCTGAGTTGTCCTTAAAGACCAAAATGGCTCCTCATGGATTCCCCTATAAAATATATGATTGAATAAATTTTATATGGTTCCAAAATCATGTTCCAATAAATTTTTAATCATACTTAATACTATCAATAAAGGTGATCTCTTGTTTGGGTTCTAGGCCAAAACCTTGCCTTTAGACCTGCTTGTAAACTTAGCAATCTAGACCCTCTTGCTTGGTTACATAATATATTTAGGTATAATTAATGTTTATTTAGATTTATTTAAACATATCACAAATTTCTTAATTTTTTCATGTGCTCTTGGTCCATCGTCTCATCCTCCTTCCTCAAGGTTGTAGGTTTCATGCACAAAGGGAGTGCCCTCTATCTGAGACAAAATAGATGGCACTCCCCTATTTGTCCACAAAATTATTAATATTTTATGGGAATTTACAGGTTTTAATTATGTTATACACAAGAAAATCATCCCTCTACTAAGTCATTTGACACTCCAACCCTCATAAAACCCAAAATAGATTATTCTAAAAGTACTATGTGTAGGATTTCCTCTAATGGACTGTGTCTTATGTTATGACAACCATTTTATATATTTATTTATATTATAAAGTAATATAAATAGTATGATGTTACTTATTTATGTGTCCCATCATCTATTCCTTACTTCAATCTTACATTTTACTTGCCCCTACAATAGTCTAGTTAGGACTAAGTGTCATTTTTTATTGTGTTCTGCCTTTCCACTCAAAATTGACCCCTATAGGTGATACTACCTAGTTTTGAATTGCAAAATATGTTCCAATACCTCCTTGAAATGTTTAAATACTATTTGGATCCTCATGTTCATGTTATTCCACCTCATGAGTACTACCTTCCTATTCTAATCCATAACAGTCAATTGACTGTATTTCTTGCTTTTTAGACCCTATTTATAGGTATTTATGTATGTTTAGGTATTGAAAATATTTTATAAAAGACCGTAATTGGGTGTTATTTCTAATCCTCCCATTTTTATTGCATACTCACCCCATACACCTTTAATTCCAACTCAAGAGTATCAACTCTTTTCTTAGCTACAACTATAGGTGAGCATTTTGACCAAAGGAGCCTATGAGTAATGATTCCACCTTAAAATTTATGTCATGTTCCTTTATGAAATATTCTAATGGTATATTTAATCATCTCCCATTATCAAAAAAATTTGTCCTCATACTTATATAAACTTTAATGGGTGATGTGAATCTTCTGACCCCTGGTTATAGGTGGCTAATCAAGCTCGTATGTAGATTGAATGTGTATATTAGGAACATGACACCAATTATCATCCTCTATTGACAATATTTTAGGTAAAAATTACTCATTGAAATCATTTATGAAAATTACACTATGTTATCAAGGCCTAATTTAAACCTTAGGTGAATAAAGGGTCTCTTTTGACTCCAAGCTGTAGATAACACTGACTATTTTCAATGTATAAATGGGCAAATCTAAGGTTTGCAACAACCATCTTCCACTCATCCTTTTACCCCCAAACTTTTCAACGATATTTTATATGCTAGATTTTATAATTAATGGTCATATATGTGATTCATAATTCATCCCAACCATGTTTCAAGATATCAATAAGACCTCTTAGATCTCTATTTTGTTCTTTTTGGGAAAAGTGGCCGGGACCTATCATTTTGTGTTTTAAAGGCTTCTCCATCTCAATTTACCAACTTGACACCTAAAATGGGTGTCATATACCATATTAAACATACTAGGACCTTATGGAAGGCTCCCACATGCTTAAAATTCATCATACATGGACATCATCCCTTTTCTAATGCCACCTATAGGTGGGTATGTTCATGTACAGGCAGTGATGTAGCATAATAGGTAGTATACATTGTATTTGGATATCAAAAGATTTTAATGCCTATCATAACACCTCAAAAATAACCTAAAAATTAGTAGATATGTGTAAAAATTATCAACACCTCCCTCTTAAAATTGAATCTATCCATGAGAGCACTTGTAGGTGTATTTTAATGGTAGAAGACTGTGTGCATAGGGAGTGGATGGTGATATAGGTAGTATATAATATATATATGCTTGATAATCCTTATAAATATTCAATAAATTTAAAAAACACTCTTTCCACTCCAAAACATATAAAACACCTATCATATCTCCTCTTTTATCATGGCATCCTTCTGAGAACTTATATATTCAAAGAGCTACTTGGATATGCATAGAGTATTGACTGCATCCTCATAAAAAATTTCATAATAGAATGAGAATAAAATGTTAGGGATTAATAAAAAATTAAAACATGGTAATGTACTTATTTTTACCCCTTGGAATCACTGACAAAGCATGAGGATCTAAAAATGGTGGAAAACTGGCCTGTCATCCCAAATGAGAACAGTCATCAAATTTGAGATGATTTACACATCACAACACCTTAAAATATGAAACAAAGTATGGTTAAAATTTAATAAGGAATTAAAAATCCTATGGAATTAAACTCATTAACTAGTTCAAACAAAATTTCTCAAACCAAGGCAAAACCTATAGGGTACATAGATTAACAAGTAGAAAAACACAATCAACTTCATGATAATGGTTCATGAAGCACATGAAACAATTATTAAAAATATTTATATAAAAATTAATTTATATAAGTTTAATTTAACCTCCCTAAATATTTTTATTTGAAACCTCCTCTACAGGTCGTACCAAGTACAAAATTGAAGTCTACTTTTACTTGCCAAGAAGGGTGAAAAAGGAGTAGAATAGTTTTGAGAAAAAAATGGAACTTATAGAGAGCTTAAAATGTTCAAATAATATTGGGGAATTTGAAAAGACATACCATGATCTTCTCCCATTTGGAACACTTCCCAATGAGTCGTACAAGTGCCAAACTCTCCTTATTTCTCAAGAAAATTACCCTTTCTACTGAATAACCTACCACTTTTTATTTATGTCAGTTGATTAAGACCTATTGGGATACATTGGACATGAAATAATATTTTTTAACCTTTGAACTTCCTAATAAATCTATAAAACTCATTAAATACACCCTTTTTTACCTCAAAATGACTCAAAATTACTAAAATGACAAATGACTAAGGACCAAGTCTAGTATAACATTAAATGACATTAATTAACCTATAAAACACCTTTTTATATATTATTTAGACCCATAAAACACCTAAAAGTTAATTTTTTACCTAGGGGTACCCCAATTTGACCTAAAAGTCAAATTTGGTCAATAAATTGGTGGCTCATAAGGGTAGTATGTTTATTATGCTAAGTAATCTAGTGGCCTTATTAGTCCATTAGGATTATGGATTCATTTTAAGTTTGAGACACAATAAGATACATTTAAGCATAGGTTTTGATCAATATAATAACACTTGATTACCTCAAACACAAAAATAAAGGACACACACAAGCAAAACAAACAAACACATAACACACACACACACACACACACACACACACACACACACACACACATTTGATCAAAGCACTTAGGGGATTAAAAAAAAAATATTATACAAAACTAGAAACTAATCCTACTTCTTCTCTAGGATCAAAAGGAAAATTTCTTGAGTCCTCTTCTTCATGAGGTGAATCATAGTGCCAAGCATGTTTCTCCTTAAATTGTATGCTTTGTAGGTCAGACCTATTCTTTGGCACTTCACTTAACCTGATATCAAGTATATAATATTCAAATATGTCTCCAATTTATATATATTCCTCTTGAACATGTTCACATACTTCATACTACTACCCACTCTTCATTTCATAGTCAGTTTGTGTCTCTTTAGTAGGCATGGCTTCAAGAGGATTGACTTCTTGTTCCTTAAAAGATTGAGTCCAATAAGAGCTTGTTCCATCCTTTAAGAGATGATGTGTTTCTCCCAATTGGTTGAGAGGATTATATCCCATATTTATGACTTCAAACATGTCATCATGAAATGTATATGCTTCTTAAAAGGATAGATTTGAAAGGTTGATTTTCCTTTACATACTTACTTGAGTGTCAAAGTTGCCTGCTCTATCTTTGACCAGACCATAGCCTCCTTAAAGAGGAATATAACTTGCTAAAATGACTATAAAAATATCATCCCAATACTAATTAATAACTTTTCCTCACCTATCCTTGGTATCTTGCATAGTGATGAAAGAAATAATGACCATTTCTCCCTCTTTGGCAAAAGGAAACCATTCTTCCTCATCAACCCAATCTAAATATTCAAGATAAGAGACCACGTATTATTTAGAATTTATAACCTATTAAGGGATATAAAGGTTCATCTCAACCTCTACAATAGGATTTTGGTTCTCAAGGTCTGCAAGATCTTCAATCTCTTTCTTTGTGATTCCAAGACTAGGCATCTTGAAGTCATGTGACTTAGTCCAATGAGTCTACCAAGGAACTAGACTTTCTTTAAGCAAGAGTTATGAGTTTTTATCAACCAACTAATCCTCCTTATGTTCCCATACCATAGGTCCATGAAGGCAAAGGGTGATAGGGTGAGGATAAGATGAACTATTTGTTGGAGGTGGCACATAGAACTCAAAATTAGATTGAGAGTGAAGTGTAGAGGATTATTTTGGGAGATCTTGAGGAAGGGGAGGTAGACCTTGGGATAAAACAACTTGATTATCTTCCTTCCACTTTAAAAACACTTTATTCACATCTAATTTAGCTTGAGGACTCTCTTGAAGAAGGGTGGATGGTGTAATGAAATAAACAATAATAATTGATAATAGAGTTAAATATGAGATAATATATCAAATCCACTTCAAGGTGGAAACCTCCACAATAATTCAATAAGAGAAGAATACTTAACATCAAAGACTAACCACTACCTCTTATATATAGTCTACTTAGGCATGGTTATTCCATAGGCTGACCTAAAAAAGAACATAGAGAAATGTAACAAGAATATAAAAGAGGTATGTAAGCCACAATTTAAACACACATATCCCAAGACATGCCAAAGGTTAAGGGTATATCATTTCCCTCACCTTTAAAATAATTTTGTCCTCAACATTGAATCAACTCTAGATGTTGTTATACAAAGGATTCATCCACCCAAGTGGCATATTCAAATGGAAAATTCTTCCATTTGATTAGGTACTCTATAATCACTCTAAATTTAATCTTAATAAACATTTAAAAGATTGCCTTAGAATTAATAATAACTCTTCCTTCCTCATCCAATTCTGGTAATTCAACTTGAGTAGAAAATTTGTGTCCAATGACTTTATTTAGGCATGATACATGAAATACTATAAGTATGTGAGTGAAGGAAGGAAACTCTAACTTATAGGCCACACTACCAATTTTCTACAAGACCTGATAAGTCCCATAATACTTAAGGGATAGCTTGTTATCCTTTTTTGGGTGCTTCAAGGACATTTGCATATATGGTTATAAAAAAATAAAGACCTAATCACTAATGTCACAATGTCTCTCACTCTTATGTTGATCTAATTTTGGCTTCATATGATTCTAGGCCATGGCTAAATTTTCATGCAAATTGGCAAGTACCTCCTATTGATGGTGAATATGTTCTTCAACTACACAAACCTTAAGATGGACCTTTAAGGTTAAAGTGATGGATGGAGGGTGGTATCCATATAGTTCCAGAAAAGGATACATTTTAGAATAACTATGAACAAAATTATTATACCACCATTCAACAAGTGGCAACCAATGAACCCATTTATCTTGTTTATCAGAAACAAATTAATGAAGATATCCTTCAAGACAATTGTTGACTACCTTAGTTTATCCATTTGATTTAGGATGATTAGATGAAATAGGAGCCAACTAGGGGCCTAAACATGCAAATAACTCAATCCAAAAATTACTAGTGAATATGGGTCTTTATCATTGATAATGATCTTAGGGGTACCATGCAATTTCTAAACTATATTGAGGAAAATAGAAATTACTGCACTAATAACAAATGGATGTGATAAATAACATAAATGAGCATACTTACTGAGATAATATATCATAACCATGATAACATTTTGACCATTAGATCTCGGTAACCCTCTAATGAAATCCATAGACACCTCTTCCCAATGTTGGCTAGGGATGGATAAAGGCTGTAAAAGACTTAGGGTTTTGATGGTTTCTCCTTTATTTTGTTGATAGATCATTCATTCAGCCACATATTTTTGGACATCTCCTTTCAGTCCATCCCAAATAAATCTTGATTTATTCTATGATAAGTTTTAAAAAATCTTGAATGACCCCCAATTGGAGTTGCATGAAGTTCCTAAAGGATTTTTTGTTTAAGAAGAGAATTCTTACATAGGTATAATCTATCTCTATACCATAATGCATCACCATTCCATGTGAATTTTTCAAATCCATCCAAACCTTGTTGAATATTATACATCAAAGCATGGGTATAAAAATCATTATCCCATTCTGATCATGCTTCCTCTAGCCAATCTACCTATAGAATTGTCATAACATATTGCAATGCCTCAACAGATTCATCCTTCCTAGATAATGCATCTACCACTAGATTGTCCTTGCCTTTCTTGTAAACTATTTCAAAATCATAGCCTAACATCTTAGTTACCTACTTCTATTGTTCTTTAGATGACAACTATTATTCTAAAAAATATCTGGGATTTTCATGATCAATTTTTACCTAAAAGTGACAACCCATCAAATAATGCCTCCATTGTTTGACTACATATAAAATGGCCATCATTTTCTTCTCATAAATGGGCTGGTTATGATTTTTACCCTTTATTTTATGAATTTGAAATTAAAGTAGTCTTCTTATTGCATGAGTATAACACCCATACCATATCCAGATGCATCACATTTAACCACAAAAGTCTTATAAAAATTAAGAGTGGCCAACACTAGAGTGGGGCACATAGCCAATTTACATTGTTAAAATGCCCTAGTAGCTATATAAATCCATTTAAAGGAGTCTTTCTTTAGCAAATATGTGAGTGGGGTTGCAATGCTACCATAATTTTTGACAAACTTGTGATAGTAACTGGTTAGCCCCAGATTTCCCCTTAGTTAATTGAGTGTCTTAGGAATCAGCTAGTCCACCATTACTTGGATTTTTTTGGGATCCACTTTTACTTCTATATGTGAAAATATTTGACCTAAATAATCAACCTCACAAGATCCAAAAGTACATTTGGAAGGTTTGGCATACAACTAATGTTGTTCCAAAATTGAAAGCACCTATTTCACAAGGTGCAAATGGTCTTCCCAAGTTTTATTATAAATGAGGATATCATCAAAAAATACCAAAACCAATATAATGGCCCTCATGAGTCCTAAAAATATTTTTAGGTATGTCTTCATCATGGATTTAGATTTAATTATACCCAAAATGTAAATCTAACTTGGTAAAATAAAGAGCACCATTTAACTCATTTATCAAATCATCAATGATAGTAATAGGAAACTTATCTTTAATAGTGTGCTTGTTGAGTTCCCTGTAGTTAGGGCACATCTTCTAAGTGTCATATTTCTTGTGTATAATGAAAATTGATGAAGAATATTCACTTGGCTATGGGAAATGATTCTTGTATCTAATATCTCCTATACCATCTTTTCAATTTCACTTTTTTGGGCATAGGGATACTTTTATGGCTTGATTTTGGGTGGTGTACTACCAAAAATAAGTTTGATAGCATGATCATGTGTGGGGATAGGTGGAAGTCCTTTCATCATGTTAACAAAAACAATTAAATGGGCATCAATCACCTATTCCAGATTAGGAGGTGTAGATGGTTGAGTTAGATGAACTTCTATGAAAAAAAAGTAAGCTACAAATCATTCATCACCCTTTTGGATAATATTTATAATTTGATGGGATCTAAAAAGTTGTGTAGATTAATCCCTTAATCCCCTTATCTCAAATGTCCTTCCCTTAGAATGAAAATGCATGAATAATTATTAGAAATTCATCTCAATAGTGCCCAAAATGGTAAGCCATTGTACTCCTAGAATAATGTCAGCCCCCCCATGAGAATACAAACATATGAAAATCTAATAAGTAGTATCCCATGGCCAAATTAATGCTATGACATTTTCCTGAATAGTTGAGAGCACCACCATATATAATCATGACCTAAAATTCTAGAGTAGGATAAATTAAATAGTTCAAACAAGTAGCCAACTTATTATTGATGGAATTATGTGTGCTCCTAGAGTCAATAAGAATAGTGACCTTCTATTTATTTAATGAACCCACCACTTTAAGAGTTTGGAGAGTAATAATACATGAGAGGGCATGATAGGAAATAATAGGCTGAGAGTCTTTAGATTCCTCTTCAGGACCTTCTTCATCCTCATCATTGTCATCCTCATTGGTACCTTTGATGTAAAATAACTTCATTTCATCATAATAATGGTATTTTCTCCATTTTATATCATAAAAATTAACACAACCCTTTGGCTCACGTGTCATCAATTTGTTAAGGTGTCAATTTGGTGTGTGGAGGATATGATGGTGTTGGGAAGGTGTGATCATGACAAGTAGTGAAGGTTTTCCATTTGACCCTCTCTTCTTCCTCAACCATGCATGGTTATGGTATATCTTTTGATACAAATTCTAGGTTAAAAATCTAAACCTATAATTGGATTCTATCTTTGAGGCCTCTAAAAAATATATCCATCAAATTTTCCTTAGTGATGTCTTCCACCTATAAGGATAGATTCTAAAACTGATGAATATAATCCTTCACAGTACATATTTGTCATAGTTTGGATAAATGGATGAAGTAGTTATTAGAGACATTATTATGATAATGATCCAATAAATCATCAGTGAAAATAGACCATGTAATAGGAGCACCATTATTTTTCTTTTGAGCACATAACCAACAATACCAAATGAACTACTCAAGTTCTAGATATAGAGATGTCACTATCACCTTCTGAGAACTAGGAGTTTGATGCATATCAAATAAAAATTTTATTTAGGTAATCCAAGTGAGAGAATCCTTACCATCAAAATCATGCATTTCCACTTTGGGAAACATTAGTTTCACACCAAAATTAGATTTGTTAGTGTTGAGAGGAGAAGATCTTGAATGATGAAGTGGAGGGTTGTTTGACTATAGCTGAGATGAAAGAGTAGCCAATGAAGCATTGATCTAATTAAATTGATTTTTAACTCCATTAATCTCTTCATGCATCCATAAAACATTAGTTTGAATTTTATTAAAGTCATCATGCCACACCAAGCCCTTTATTTCAGCTTAAAGTTGAGAAATCAATGGATCTAAAGTTTTGAATTCCATGTCACCAAATGAAGTAGTATTAGGAGTTTATTTCCCCCCTTTTAATCCCCTTATAGAAGGGACAACCATATAAAAACCATATGAGGTTTTTCACCTCAAAAAAAGTGTACCAGGAGATGGTATTATTGTGATCGCCTCAGGAAGATGAATTCAACTACTTCCTTTACGCACGAGGGTAAAACATTTCAACACAAAAAGTGTACTAGGACATCCTATTGTGATCACCTTACTGAGATGAATCTAAAAACTAAAATTGTCCAAGGAAAAAAAAAATTAATATTTTTTTTCAAAAAAGCATTTCAAATAATACTGGGCTGATAGAAAAAATACAAAAAAAATAAATTCTTTCCAGATTACAAGTTATGCTTTTTCACTCTTTATGCTCATAGAAGTCATGCCTCACTAGATTAAAAGAAAGACACCATAAGAAACTTGAACAAATCAAATATATAATACCTATTTTAATTAAATTACTTATATGTTTGCATAGAATGATTATATCATGCACAAAATAATCAAATATGAGAGGTCACACAATAATAATTGATAATAAAGTAGAATACAAGATAATATAGCAAATCCAATTTAGGGGGGAAACCTCCACAACAATGAAATAAGAAAAGAATACTTAACATGATGATCAAATACTAACCACTACCTCATATATATAGTCTACTTATCCATGTTTATTCCATAGGCTGACCTAACTAAGAACATAGAGAAATATAATAAAAATATAAAAGAGGTATGTAAGCCACAAGTTAGCCACACATATCCCAAGACATGAAAAAGGTTAAGGGTGTAATATATGGGGTGTGTTTAGGCATAGGATCTTATTTTAGGTTTAAACCTTCCATCACACCTTGACTTAGAAATTTCATCTTTGCCTCTAACTCTTCAATTTTCTTATCTAAGTTATCTTGGAAAAGTCTTTATTGAAGCTAATAGGAACCATCATGAGTATGAGGAATAAATGAGGGCTAACATGGAACACAATAAGATTATTTAGGAAGGGTGGGAGAGACTTGTAAAGGATCAAATTCATTCTCAAATTCACACTCTTTAATAATGCTTCTATCTTCATTCTTTCCCCATGACTCCACTATCTTATTCCAACTTATAATATTACTATTAGAAGTCTCTTTTGGATGTGGTGGGGATGTAATGTGAGAGGGAAATGAGGGATTGAATTCCAATTCATTTGATACTAATATGGACTATTGTATATGCATATTATCCAACTCAATTTTCCTATTAATATTAGCTTAAAAATAATGTTTCTCCCTTCCACTCTCTCTTTCAAATGATTAGGAAAAGGATGACTTTAATATCCATGATTGGGATCATGAGTAGAGATAAAATATGACTGATAAGAAACTTATAGAAGAAGATATTAAGGTTGATAGTTCTAGTGAGATTACATTTCATGAACTCCTAGTCTATCCTCTAAGGAAGAAACTAGGCCACTCACATCAAGCATCTCACTTGTGAGCCTTTACCAATTATCTCTCTAAATAGGTACCCACTCTCTTTTGAACAAATCTAATGCATATATCTCCTTATAAATAGGATTAATAGGAACCTCTTGACCTCATCCCCTTATATTATTAATCTCCAACATGTACTTCTCATATCCTAAGAGTGTATTCTTGAAGGTGGAAATGGATTGAGTTGAGAAGTGTTTAGTTTGACTAGGGGAAACAAGACATTAAGGAGTCTAACTATAGGACTGGTAAA
This sequence comes from Torreya grandis, assembly GCA_037957365.1. Classification (NCBI taxonomy): domain Eukaryota; kingdom Viridiplantae; phylum Streptophyta; class Pinopsida; order Cupressales; family Taxaceae; genus Torreya; species Torreya grandis. The sequence continues at coordinate 82,984 of JARHVA010001223.1, read as the reverse complement.
AATCATGATAAGGATAAAAATTTACATTTGGTAGTTGATATGGATCATAACAAGACTATTAAGGATCACACCAAGGTTGATTAAGAACTTCCTCTTCTTGATAGGGAATGTCACAAGCTTGAAATGTCTCACCAACTTATGTAAAAAGGAACTCAACATAATATTTATCCATGAAAACTCATTAGAATCAATAAAAAAAGAAATATGTTACCAATAATCTTCAAATAATAACTTGGGCTACTTGACTAGATGATATAACATTAGAATTGTCATTGATGATTGAATAGATGCCTCTAAAGGTTGATTGTTGAAAGACAACACCAAAAATATTTCAACCTCTTCAACTAAGAGTCCCATTAGGCATGCCAAAAACTATTATCACTTGTATTTTCACCCTTTGAGGATATTCCAAAGCTTTCCTCATCCAATTGGCACAATGGAAACACCTCTAGGCTTTTGGGTAGCCTAAGGATGAGGTGAATCTTTAGATAGGTCTAGCTCCCTTGATATACCACTTTGGATTGCAACTACACCTAAATTTGGAGTTGAGAAGGGAGAATTATACCTAAAATAAAACTAATCTAAGTGAGGTTATACACCAAATAATATTATGACTTACAACTAGCTGCATGTTACACATAAAATCAAGGGACAAACTAAACATACACTTCTCCAATCTACACCTTCTCATGTCAATGTTACATTATGAGGTTATTGATGAATGTGAAAATATAGGAGGACTATAAAAGAGGCCTTTAATATCACTAATTAAAATACTAACACACTAAATCCTTGACATTTCCTAGCACACATGACATGCCCTGCAAGAAGAGGCTATAAATAGGTGAAATAATGAAACAACATGCTAAGGAATTCATAGTTTTCACTTAGGAAGATTCATCATCAAATTTAACACACTATGAATAGTAATGTAAGAGGTAAAAATAATTATTATTATTGATAAAATGGTATGAAAATGAGCAAGGCTTCACCATACTTAGGAGGAGCATAAGTTACAATGGCCAAAATGACTAGTTCTTATAGAACTTTAAATAGAGAGAGGGGAAGAGAGAAGTCTAAGGTTCACAAGGAAACTTGTAAATATAATAAAATAATTTAATTATGCATGAGAGAATGATTTTGGATGAACCATGAAATTATAAGAAGCACAACTGTCCATACAAGTCATCAAACTCTTGTAAAGTGACATGAAATTCCCTTAATTGGCCGAGAAAAACTATCTTCATGATTATCCCTATTTTAAAATCCCAAAATTGGTTAGGGACATGTATTATGATTGGAATGAAGTTTAAGGGTTTCATATATTCCTTTCCATGCATATGCATTGATTGAAAAATTTATTACCTATATTAAGACCATAAATAACATTATAAAATTCATTTTAATGATCTACCAAGGTTATAAAATAAGTTGGCCCCTCATTTGAACTTTAGGCCTAGTTATGTTTAGTAGGACTGAGTTGTCCTTGAAGCCCACAATGGCTCCTCATGGATTTACCTAAAAAATATGTGATATAAAACTTTTTATATGGTTCTAAAAACATGTTAAAATATATTGGGAATCATAATTAAATCTAGAAATGAAGGTGATCTCTTGTTTAGGTTCTAGGCAAAAACCCTGCCTTTAGACTTGTTTGAAAATTTAGTAATATAAAAATTCTTGATTGTTTACCTAATTTATTAAGGTGTTATTCATGTTTATTTAGACTAATTTCAACCTATGACACCTTATTTAATGGTTTCATGTGTTCTTGTTCCACCATTTCATCCTCCTTCCTCAAGGTTACATGTTTCAAGTACAAAGTGAGTGCTCTCTTTTTAAGATAAAATAAAGGGAACTCCCCTATTTATTCATATAATTATGAATATTTTAAAGTATTTCACATGGTTTAATTATTTTCTACACAAAAAACCATCCCTCTACTAATTAATTTGACTATCTAACCCTCATAAAACCCAAAATAGACTGTTCTAAAAGTACTGTGTGCAGGATTTCCTCTAATGAACTATCTTATGTTATGAGAACCATTTTATATGTTTATTTATATTATAAATCCCTATAAATACTCTCATGTTCATGATTTATATGTCTCATCATCTATTCCATACTTCAACCTTCCATTTTACTTCCCCTTACAACTATCTAGTTAGGACTAAGTGTCCTTTGTTACTATGTTTTACCTTTCCACTCAAAATTGACCCTTGTAGGTGATCCTACCTAGTTGGACCTTAAAAATTATGATATAATATATCCTTGGAAGGTTTCAAGACTAATTGGTTCATCAATTTCATGTTATTCTACCGCATGAGTACTACCTTCCCAAACTAATCCACAACAGTCAACTGACTATGTTTCTTGCTTTTTAGACCCTACCTACAGGTATATATGCATGTTTAGGTCTTGAAAAAAGTTGTTAAAAGAACATCTTTGGGATTTATTTATCATCTTCCATTTTTTATTTCATAATCACCACATATAACTATAATTCTAACTCAATATTATCAACTCTTTGCTCACTATTTGCTTAGTTACAGCTGTAGGTGAGTATTTTGACCAAAGGAGCCTATGAGTAATGATTCTACCTTGGAATTTGTGTCATGTTAATTTGGAAAATATTAAAATGGTATATGTAATCATATAAAATTATCCCAAATTGGTGTATTAATACTTACATCCACTTTAATGGGTGATGTGAATCTTTTGACCCCTGGCTGTAGGTGGCTAACCAAGCTTGTGTGCAGATTAAAGGTGTATATTAGGAACATAACACCACTTATCATCCTCTCTTAAAAGTGTTTTATGTCAAAATTAATCTTTAAAATAATTTATTAACATTACACCATGGTAAAAATTCCTAATATTAACCTTAGGTGAAGAAAAGGTCTCTTTTGACTCCAAGATGTAGATAACACTAACTATTTTTAGTGTTAAATGGGCAAATCTAAGGTTCCCAAGAACCATCTTCCACTCATCCTTTGGCCCTAAATTTTTTAAATTATGTTGTATATGATATATGTTACAAGTAATGGTCATATATGTGCTTCAAATTTCATCCCAACCATGTTCCAAGATATCAATAAGACCTCCAAGATCTATTTTTTGCTCTTTTTGGGAAAAGTGGTTTGAACCTATCATTTTGTGTTTTGAAGGCTTCTCCATATCAAATTACCAATTTGACACCTTAAATTGGTCTGATATATCCTCTTCAACATAATATTAGCTTAGGGAAGGATCCAACATGATTAAAATTCATCATATAGTTACCTCATCCCTTTTCTAATGCCACTTGTAGGTGGGTATCTCCATGCATAGGTAGTGATGTAGGATAATAGATAGTATACATTATATTTGGATATCCAAATATTATTATGACTATAATAACACATATAAAATCACTTGAACACTAAAAAAAAAATTAACAATTATCAACACCTCCCTCTTAACTTGAATTTATCCATGAGAGCACTTGTAGGTGCATTTTAAAGGTAGAAGACTGTGTGCATAGGCAATGGATGGTGATATTGGCAATATATAAGATATATATGATTGATATTCCTTATAAATTTTCACCAAATTTTAAAAAACACTATTTATACTCTAAAACATTTTAAACACCTATCATATCTCATCTTTTATCATGGCATCCTTCTAAGAACTTGTATATTCAAAGAGCTACCTGCATATGCATAGAGTATTGACTGCATCCTCATGAATTATTTTATAATATAATGAGACTAAAAGGTGAGGAATTAAAAAAAATGAAAACATGGTAATGGAATTATTTTTACCCATTTTAATCATTGACAAAACATGAGGATCTAAAAATGGTGGAAAACTAGCTTGCCATCCCAAATGAGAGTAGTCTACAAATTTGATGATTTTCAAATCACAACACCTTGAAACATGAAAACGAGTATGGGGAGAATTATATAAAGAATTAAAAAATCCTATTGAATCAAACTTAATAACTAGTTTGTAATGAATTTCTCAAACCAAGGCAAAACCTATAGGGTACATAGATTAAAAGGCAGAAAAACATAGTCAACTTCACGAGGCTGGTTAGTGAATCACAAGCCACAATTATTAAAAATATTTATATTTAGATTGATGTGTCTAAGTTTACTTTAACCTCCCTAAATATTTTGATCTAAAACCTCTTTTGCTCATTGTACCAAGTACAAAATTGAAGACTATTTTTTCTTGCCAAGAAGGGTGAAAAAGGAGTAGAATGGTTTTGGGAAAAAAATGGAACTTGTAGAGAACTTAAAATATTTAACTAAGACTTTAGAATCTGAAAATACACACCATTATCTTCTCCCACTTGTCACACTTCCTAATGAGTCATACAAGTGCCAAACTCCTTCTTTCTCAAGAAAACTACCCTTTCTACTGAAGAACCTACCACTTTTCAGTTATGTCATTTGATTAAGACATATTTTGACACATGATATGTGACATAATATTTTATAACCTTCACACTTCCCAATAAATCCATACAACTCATTAAATGCACCCTTTTTAACCTCAAAATGACTAAAAGGACTAAAATGACTAAGGACCAAGGCTAGTATGACATTAAATGACACTAATTAACCTATACAACACCTTTTAACATATTTATTAGACACTTAAAATACATAAAAGTTAATTTTTTACCTAGGGGTGCCCTAATTTAACCTAAAAGTCAAATTTTCTCAACAGGAGCCAAATACATCCAAGTGGTTTTTTTATTAGTTTTATCCAAACCATGATAAGTAATATGGGTTTGTTTGAGTTGATCCTTGTTATAACCAAGTTTTTGGATAGTTAGATTAATACAATATCCTTTATCAAATAAAAATTTATGGATAAGGGTAGTATTAATGGTTATTTTAATAAAAAGTGGTGGATCATTAGCATGAAAAATAACTCTATCATTGATCATGTCCTCTTCAAGAAATTTAATAGAAGGCTTGGTATAAGGACACATAGTTTCAATGGTATTGATGTTGGTAGGTTGATAATTGATAGAAGGTGATTCTTCATCAATAGAGGATGGATCTTCAATTTCTTGGAGTTGTTGCATAAGGAACTTATGATGATAGGGAGAAGTATGCACCAACTCATAAGAGGATTTTTACAAGGCATGGAATTGAGTTCTTCAATAAAATTCCAATGAAATTTATAAGAATAAGAATTAGTTTTAGAAGGTAAAGTATATTTTGAAGTAATATATGTGGTTGGAGGTTTGGAAGGAGGAAGTCGTTCCTCATGGGCTTCCAAAGCTAGATTAGTAGTTTTAGTATCTTAGAGAATTTCTTCTTCTAAATATGGATTCATATGTTTGGTAACAAGATCTTTGTGAGTTGGTTTGTGATGATATTTAACCTTTAGCATTATTAACATATTGACAATTATTATAATATTGGTCATAATTGGCATTAATGGCACAAACATCCTTGGTATTAAGTTTATTATTTGAAAAAGGTTTTTGGTTATTGGAGGTAGAAGCTTTAGAATCCTATCATTTTTAAGAAACAATGGTGTACTCTTGATGATGAAGGTTGATCATGGATTCATGATTAAATGAATCACTAAGCATATATGAGACATCAAATTTAGTGATCCCTCTACAAGATTCATGGGAGTGGCCAATGTCAGCATGGAACCAAAAAAATTGATTAGGGTCATACCATGTAAGAGGATTATTAGGATATGTGAAGGGCCTAAATGGAGGCAATAGTTGTTTCATTTGATATAAATAAGGTGGTGTGTGAGAATATTAAGGAATATCAACTTTGGAAACTCTTAATTTGGTTTGCAGAGTATTACTAGTAATAGTATTGGTAGATGTTTGAGAAGATCCTTTTATAAGTTTAGGATTAGGTTCAAATTGCTTCATGATAAATTGTTGACATTTATCTCAGTCAAGAGATTCATTAAGTGTTTGGGGATCAAATTTTTAAACCTTATATTGAAGAGAAGGATTCAAATTAGCAATAAAGAGTTTGAACAAATTATCATCAATCATGTTATGATCAACTTTATGGACCAATTATTTCCATCATTTGAAAAAGTCATGAGCTAATTCAATGGGAGATTGTTTAGCATTGATGAAGTGGCTAAGACAATCTATGGGAAGATCATTGAGTTGAAACTCTTTAACTAAGGGATTAACCAAATATTCAAGTTTCCAAATAGAATTTTGGATTAATTGGTTATACCATTCTAATACATCACTAGTAAATGTTATGTCTAAGATTTTAGTAGTAGTGAAGGTATTAGTTTGGATCCACTCTTTGTAAAGGTTACCAAAGGCTTTTAGAAATAAGTTAAATAAGGTATTTAGTCCCATCATCATAGATAGTTGGATCTATGTTACCAATATCAATGGATATAATAAATGGATTTAAAGGCTTATTTTGAATAGTTTGAAGCATCTAGTTATTCATTATAGGATGAGGAATAACATTGCTTGAGGCATATCTAAGAGGTGGAGGAATATAATTAGGATTAGTTTGAGGATGGATATTTAGAGGTTTATTAACCATATTAATCAAATGATGTTGAAGTTGCATCATTTGATTGGTGTTAGATTTTTCCATTATGTTCATTTGTTGAATAACTTGGGCAAGAAGTTGATTTATATCAGGAGGTGGGTTGGTGTTGGTAGGAGAAATCCCCAATTTGATGTTAGGGGGAGGGTTATTAGAACATGGATTATTGATTAAATTTTTATGAATTTCTCCCACATTAGTTTGAAGATTTTGAAAATGAGAAGTATCTTGGTAAGTATAGAAAGGACCATATCCATCAAATTCATCTTGAGGTGTGAATTGCACCATGTTACAAGTGATGGATGAAGGAGGGGAAGAGGTTCTCTAAGAGTGATGGTGATCTTAGGAGGAAAAGAGAGGGATAAATTAACATCCCATATAGTATCTAAATGTATTCAATATATCCAAAAAGATTCTTATAGGATACTCCATGATGACTATAGAGAAATGAACAAAATGATAAAATGGACAAATAAGGAAGGCAAAAAATTATATAGAGTTGATTGGGTAGATATATCACATAGAACATGGCCTATAAACTATACAAGGTTGAGTGGGTCAACCCAACACAATAGATAGGGACTAAAAAAGTGTACAGGGTCAACTAGGTCAACCTAACATAATAGACAAGGAAAATTAGACAACCTATAATAGACTATGTTGACTAAAATGAATGTGCACTAAAAAAAGAATAATCTACGAAGTATTTTGAAAATAAATAAATAAAGGGAAACAAATAATCAATTAGATTGATGAGGTTGATCTAATTGATTCACATAGCACAAAACCTTGTACCAATGTTGGTTAATGCAATTTTTCACAATAAAACACACAATTGAGTAAACAACAAGAAATCAACTTGAAAAGTAAAAGATAACTAAGTGGTCAACCTAAATGTTGTTATATTACTATAATATTGTTTTTTTTAATGTAATAGGAAGTTATCTATAATGAAGGAACTATAAATCAATCTAAGGATGGTTTTAGGATGTTTGGGCTTAAAGGGATTTGTATTGACATTGGTACATGCTTTGTATTGGGGCCTGTAGCCTCACTTCACACACTAAAATGGTAAAGGTATCAGGTGCTTAGCTAGAATATACCATTAACCATGTGTTTATACTTGGCCAAAAAACCAATCTGGCTTCCCCCTTGGTGATGAAATCTAAGTTGACTGGCCTTGGGTAAACAATTGTTAAAATGTTTTTTTAATATTTTATGATTTTGTCATGTGTGCATAAAATATAAAATAGTGAAAGTAAATGATAAATTTAAAACCACCTAATTAGACTATGTGAATGATTCTAAGCATGTAAATAATAAGAAATGAAAATGTAAGCTAATTACTGGCATATAAATGGTTGATTCCAACTTTAAAACATAGTATAGTATCGATTCAGTCAACAATGTATACACAAAATACAAAATAGATTTGATAGTGTAACCTTTCTATTTCAAAAGCAAAGGTTTGAAAATGAACATGGTTGACCTAGTTATCTAGTCAACACATAGAATATAGAACTAGGTCAATAAGGTCAATCTAGTTGATTGCATAAGGATAGTTTTAAAGATTGAAAACTATGAAAAGAAAGTCTATAAAGAAAGAAAGAAAGAAATGATATAAAGGAATCTTGGTGGGTTTGAAGATGTAGAAAAATTAGATTGATATCAATAACATTGCTAAATGTTTACAAATCCTACTAACAAGGTTGACTGGGTTGACCAAGCTTTGTAGAAGCCTATTGCTAAGTGCTTGAAATGTATAGGGTTGATTGAGTCGACCTAGTAATATGAATCTAATGCCTAAAAGTATAAAAAACTATACTATGTCGATTGAGTCAATCTAGTAGCTTGTACCTATAAAATAACTTGTACATAAAGAATAAAGTTGTTTGGATATGACTGTGTGTTAAACTTGTGCATAGAAGTTAGTACTATGTCGATACAATTGACTCAACATCATAAATATATGAAAACAAAAATGATAAAATAAATAAATAAATAAGTGAAACAAACCTAGAAAGGGATAAATTTATGTTGAGTTCACTAGAATGTATGCACTCAAAAATGCATCATGTGTATAAATCAATCCTAGCTCAAAGAAGATAGAGCATACCTACACTTTTGATTGGGAATACATTTGTTAAGTAAGAGCATGACCAATATGGGGATCTACTAGACCTGATCAGGGGATCATTTATCATAATACACCATGCCAATGAGGGTTTTAAACCCTTCAATCTAACACAATCATGTAATAACCCTAAGGGGGTTCTAGGTGTAGACACTTAAATCTAGCCACCAATGACCATCAACTAGGCTTTTGACCAATTTCTACCAAAATGTATAATTTGGCCTAGAACACTAAAACACATTAAAAGCTTTGAAATTGATATATTGAAGTACCAATTTTGGCCAGGGTATAATTAAATGGGGGAATTCAATTTATGAATTAGCTAACTTTTATCAGATAATTCAAGTCAAAATGCCAATTTTTTACCTAAGTGCCATGGATTGCTCTTTTCTATTAAATATCTTGCACAAGACATGCACCTTTGTTATTTAGTGTTGGAAACATTCTAAATGGGATAATGGATCCAATACATATAACATCAACTTCCAATTTTAATCTAGTCAAATTTAGGGCTAATAACAAGACATTATGACCAATTTGATTAATTTGTGCACCAATTACTAAGATTTGCATCAAAGTTGACTAATCATGTTTAAGTCTAATTAAACCAAATTAGGGCCTTAAGTTAATTTTCAATAGAACGTGTTGCATAAATATTTATTACAAATTGATTGTCATTAACTACATCAAATGACATTATTTCTTGAGAATATATCCTTAGGCCATAAATGCATAAAATATTAGATTCATGCCTCCCATGCCTCATAAAAGTATTTCTATGCCTAGTTAATACCCCTATATCCCAAATATTAATGGGGATATTTTGTAAATCAAATTTCATAATTAGATTTATTCATGGCCACATGTCTCAATCTTGAGATGGATAGTCATGGTTGATCCTAAAACCATTCCAAAAAACAATAAAGCCTCAAAGTCATAATTTTAAGCTCTCATATGCCAAATTCATAATGTTGAATTGATTCTAAAGCTTCATAAAAATTAGTGTTATAATTCCCAAATATTAATGCAAGCCAATGCCAAACATGGTGCCAAGGAGATATGGAGGTAGCCACACTTCATTGATATAGACTTCATGAGCACAAAGTCAAGCAAGCCACTTTAACAAGTTGTTTGGAGCATCCAAAGAAGGTGAAAGAAGTTTATTTTGCATTTTAGTTATGTTTTCCATTCTAGTCTTGTTAACTAATTTCTCCCTAGTAACTAGGCCTAGAGATGTTATGCTACTGTGTTTATTTCATTTTGATTTCATTTTGGGACTAACATAATACTAACCATCCTCTTTTGAGTCAAATTTCTAGTTCACATAATGGCACACCCGGTGGCACCCTAACCCCACAAATTTGGTCATAAAGCTCTTTCAAGAAATCTACTAATCTTTTCCATGCAAGATCTTTAAGTTGGAGGCCAAAAATAATGAAATTTTAGAGTAAAAATCTATTTTTTGGTAAATTGCATTTTCATTCCTGAGTGTCATAGTTTTTCTCTCTATTTCAATATCATTGTTGACATAGTAATGAAATCAATTTTTACTAAATAATGATTTTGTAGTTTGGAGCAATGATATTGTTAGCTAGAGTAGTGTTATTGCAGAATAGCAATATCGTCATTCTGGGTAGTGATATTATTAATTATAGTAGTGATATTATAGAACAATGATATTGTCATTCTGAGTAGTGATATTGTTAGCTAGAGTGACAATATTGTATAATAGTGATATCATCATTTTGGGTAGTGATATTGTTAATTTGGGCAGTAATTTTGTAGTTTGGAGTAACGATATTGTTAGCTAGAGCAATGATATTTTAGAATAGTGATATCATCATTTTGGGTATTGCTATTGTTAATTTAAGTATAAATTTCATAGTTAAATATCAATATTGTGTTTTCTATCTGATCTACCCCAAAATAGTGATATTATGTTTTGAAATTTTGATTTTGTAGGGAAATAATGATATTGACTATGTAATAGTGGGATTACAACAGAGAGTTGAAATTTATAATGTTGTTTGATACAACTCTTAAGTGATTCAAAGAAAGCCCTTATAATTTTGTTTTTTTAGGTTGAGGGAGTATATCATAATTTGTTTTGATTATATTTAACCAAACACACTTTTAGACTTGGTGCTTAATGGAAAATCTAGATGCCTAGGTAAATATTTTGAAAAATTGTTCTTTCAAAGTTACAACTTAAGACCAAGGGGTCAAAATAACACCACCTAATCTTTCATTTGGTGCTTAAAATTGAATTCACTTGTCAAATTTTATCTTCAATAGTTTTTTAACTTGGAATTTTATTGGAAAAAAAGGGATGTTGCATGTATGCTCTTCTATCTGTCCCCTTTAGGGAAATTTTTAAATCAAAAGCATCATCCTTATTGAAAAAATGCCTAGTCCAACCCATATAAATAATGTCATCTAATGTACTCCCTAAAAACTCACAATAGTTTAGGTGACCTTAAAATGTCCCTAAATTATTTCTATTAAGTCATTTATTTTTATGCAAACTTGGCTTGTGAGGGGGACTTCATTACCTCTCACAAGTTCTTTAGGGATGCTTTGACCTAAGGTTTTATCTCACAGAACTATCTTCAACCACTCCCACTAGGATAAAAGGTTTGAGTGGTTAAATAACCTTTTAGTGTTGGAGTTACACATGGGACATATCTACACTTTGGACATCACACTATGCTAAGCATGTGATGGATGTAGTAGCTAAAAAAGAGTTAAGACTTTTTTTTGAAACAAGTCAAATGCCATAGACACCCAATTTAATTCTATTTATTTTGAAATGTGATGTGAAATTCATTGGGTAATTGATCCATCTAGATGTTCAAAAAGTTGTAGATCTTAGACAAATCCCCACTTACCATGAAAGTTTTGTTGGTGCAAGGTGTGCCTCAAGGTCCATATCATAGTACTATCATTTGAGAGAAGGGGTTATAATAAACCTACTATATAATGTGCATTTTAATTTTTGTATGAAAACTAAAAAAGTCTCTCAAATGACATATATTGATGGATTCTAATAATACCAAGCAACCTTGTCAATTTAAGACCTAAGAATAATTAATTAGTTAGTTTTATCCTAGATTAAAGTCTTGTTTAGGGTCAAAACTTGGTGTGAACAAATGATACAAACAAAAACACATATTCCTCATTTTCATTTGAATAAAGAGGTGTTATTCTACCCACATGAATCATCAATTTGCCTTGTTTAAAGATCATCAAAACTTAGAGTCATATAATCCACTTTGGTGTAGTTATGCTACCTAATTAAGTCTAGACCTTTTACCGGAGTTTTTTTAAACTGCTTCATTTATAATTCACATTTGAATTTGAGCCTTTCTAATTTATAAAGGTTGATGTGTCAAGTGGGTTCACCATTTGCACATTAAACTTGTTTTAACTTAGGATCAAATTTCCATTTAAATTGAAGGTCATTTAAGACTCAACCATTATCACCACTTGGTATACTTAGGTTATTTTTTGCTAAACACTTTCACTTTGAGTCTATGCAAAAAAAAAAATTGTGTTACCATCCTATTTCCAACAAGATCATTTGAATACATACTTTTTTTCCTTAGAGATATTGTCAAAAATTTAAGGTATGTATGTCATTTGAGTTAAGAAGGGTAGTGTTACACTCACAAATTTTTGAAGCATCTTTGCTTTAGAGTTTTTGAAATAAATATTTTATTACCTATTTTTGAGTAGTTTAGCATTGTTACGCTACCTAAAACATTTAAATCATTGTTTCATAGACCTTTTTGTATAGATTTCAAGTTTGTACACATATTTCAATTTAATCTAAGTATACATTTGCGAATATTTGTCTAGCATAATTACACCATTCATATTTATTTAGCCTATTTGTCAAAAGAATCAAGTTTTATACCATTATTTTTGAGAAAAAAAACTATCTCTAAAGTGCTTTTTGTTTCATACCTTATACCTGTTTGATCAAGTTCATGTCCAAGAGTCAAATTCCTAGTTTTTGTTATAAGTGTTTCAAATCTATTAGATTAAAATTTCATCTATTTCAAAATCTAGATTTTGACATCATTTATCCAAAAGTCCTATCACATGCCTTATTTAAGCCTAGATTCTGACACCATATTTGGCTAAAAGACCTAGCAATGGTTTATTTCATAGATTAGACTAATTTGAAACACTTTAACCTTTGAGTTTGGTATTTCAATTTTCAATCTATTTACTTAATCTTTTTTTATAACATGTGTAATGTTAGATAATTAATGTTAGCTTGTTTTATCACAAATCATTATATAAATCTTTCCATCCTTTTGATGAATCTATACCAAGTTTGAACATCATATTTTAGACATTATATTTTTAGATTTTATATAACTCTCTTCCCTTTTTACTTTAAAACATTCACTATGGATCCCAACATGTATTCCTACACTCGTAGTGGACTCATGTATAATCTAGGAATTAGTAATGTGGTTGCATAAGAAGAAATGGAGCAAGACCCCTAAATTGATAATATTTTTTACGAGACAGATCATTATCCCTCTTATAATACTCAAATAGGGGCATAAAACTAAGATCCATTAGCTAAATATTTGGTTAATTTGCCACATATTTAGAATAGGACCAAGAACAGACTACACAATCCCTAGCTACGATACCCACAATTGAAGAACCATTTCATAAATAATTTTACTCTATTAATATTCTTTCCATGTATGATGCATTTTTATTTGAGAATCATTTATTGGAGAATAAAAATGAGGTTTGGTTAGAGCCATAGAAGTAGGGGCTAAGTTTCTAGTAGACTTCCCTCATGAAAGTTTACCAATCCTAGTAAGAATGCTTCACAACATATTGTATAGTAAATAGGCCTCTTCTAAAAATCCTTTAACTCTAGTCCAAATGATGTATCAAGACCTTAATATTCCTAACAAAGGAAAGAACCTCATATAATACCACTTTAACCAAATTCAAGTAGTATATCAAACCTACCTAAATCTAGCGCATAACTTCAATTAGATGACCATGGTGAGTAAACCTCTTATTGACTTATTTCCTTCAACTAGAGTGTTTGTAGAGTTGACTGGTCAAGTCAATTATGGTATAGACCCATTCATGTAAAATACTTTGATTGACAATTTATTTCATATGCTAACCATCAAAGAAGTATCTTTTGCTTCTATATAGAATAGTGGCCAAAACATAGTGGATAATGTGAAAGAAACATCCAATCCAAACCAAAGTAGTGTTAATATGAAAATAAATAGCCAAAAATGTATATATTTAGTTAACATTACAAGTGGTTCTCAAAATTAGGGAGCAGGAGTTTCTAAGTCCCAATCTCAACCAACTACTTCTAATCCTTAACTAGTTGATTCTTCAAGTGTATAACCAATATGATTAGGTGGTTAGTTGGTAACCAATGTCATGCCTCAATAGAAAAATATGATGAATATTACTCCTCCTCAACAAGTGATGAGTGGTATTCCATAATAGTAGGCAAAATATGATATACTAACACAACAGAGGTTGATATGTTTCTACCTAAAAGCTAATGTTCTACCTTGTCAAGTAGTATCAAACATACCTCTTTATTCATAGCTAGTTTTCCAACTCAAAAATAAATGATGTCTAAACAACAACATATAAATAGTGGTCAATTATAGATGCTAATTCAATTCTCAATAAGGATTCATGAAACAAGGAGGTTATAATATTTCTCAAGTACTTACTAGGTAAAAATTGCCTCTTGTTTAAAATGTGCCACTCATTTAGAAATAGGGTCTTGGTTCATAAGTTCCCACTCAATATAAAGGTTTGATTAGTTAATAGTATGTCCCTTTCAACCATAGTATAAGTAGTATAGTTACACCCCTCCATTCCAACCACAAAATCCTCAACATCAAACCTTCATAACCAACCCTACCTAAAATATTACACCACAACATATGCAAATACAATAATCAAACCCTAATCCATGTATGCATATTCATGGTCCATTTCCAAACTAATCCATCATACCCTAATGAATATCTCCATTATACCCCAATTTAAGTGCTCACTTGTGACTGTCCAACCATCTACCTAGGCTAATATTCCCACAAGTTTCCTAGAGCAATAATTACAATAGATGATGGATGCAATCACTGCCATCTAAGCTAAGAAATAGGGTAAAAATTTTAAGTTGGATGATGTGTTCTTATCCTTTTAACATGGACTACTTACAAATTCCATTTCTTCCAAGATATGAGCCCCTAAAGTTTGATAAATACAAGTGGAAAGGTGACCCCAAAGCCCATTTAATGAAATTATTTGTTGCATGTTAGCCAATGGCATATATTGATATATACCTTTTATCATTGTTCCCAAGGATTATATCAAGATAAGCCTTGGAGTGGTTTTTAAAATTGTCTAAGAATTTAGTAACATATTTTGATGACCTTTCAAAAAAGTTTCTATAGCATTTTTCCTATAATCTCAAACATGATATTTCATTAGTCAACTTAATGAAATCAAATGAAAAAGTTGGTGAGCATTTTTTAAGTTATCTACAGTGATGGAGAGCCCTTGCAAGTTGATTCACCCATAGTTTACTAGATAAATAATTAACCATTGTGTTTACTAAAAATTTTCATAGTGAGATAGCTTATCATCTAGAACTACAATGTGCACATACTATCAAAGATATCATCAATAAAGTTTTATTGATGGAGTGAGTCCTTATTAATAAAGGAATCATCAAGCTCACTTTAAATAACTAGAATCAAGGTACCAATCAAGGAAATGGCCAAAATTAGAATCAATTCCAAATTCAAGTATCACAACTGGCATAGGCCAATAACCAAGATATACCAAAATAATTCAACCATAGTAAGAATGTTATGGGAAATGGAGTAACTGAGTCATGCCATGTCCAAATGGTGCAAACATCATCTACCTAACCTATTCCACCTTTTTAAATCAATCCCACCCCATAACCTCTTCATCTAACACACTAAGCATATTATCATAGGCCCATGCAACAAATACAACCACCATTGCCATTACAAGTTCTTCCTCTAAGGAGAATGGTACCTACTCACCATGTTTTTAGCGACCTTGGAGAGCTTATTAAATTTGTGTTTCATAGACTTATTTTTTATAATTTTATTATTTTTCCTATACCAAAGCATTATATCCAAGGCATTTCTTATCCCAATTGGTACCATGAAAATGAATTTTGTGAATATCATCGAGTCAATAAGCACAATTTATGAAGATGTGTGCAAATCAAGCATTTGATTGAAAATATGTTAGATAATGGGGAGATCACATTGGATTGTGGTTATTTTACCTCTAATCAAACTCTTGGGATTTATCAAAACCATTTTACCTAGCATAACAACCAACAATAACAAAAATAACAATAATGGTAACAACAACACTAACCAGTGCAACATCAAAATCAATAGTATCAAAATTAAAGGCCAAACCAATGGAACCAATAATAGAATCAATAACACCAGAATAATGGATAAAGCCAAGGTTATAATGGTAAAAATCAACAAACCTACCATGTAGTTGCACATGACTATAATAGATTTGTAGTCCATATTGTAGGAGGTAGTATTAATACCATCTCCATTAATCCTAGACCAAATTCTAATCAGATGAGACCATTGCTAACCTTACCAAACTAATCCAATCACTTAGGTAATCCTTATTTGATCTACGACCACATGTAGTGAACCAAAAAATAGGGATTCCCACTTTTAGACCTTATACTAATAACTTAACCTTGCCCTATGACAACACATAAGTGCATTGACAATCGAGACTTGTCTTATCTAGTCCCACACCATCACCATCATTTTTAAGTAGTCATGGTCCTATATTCAATATTAATTATTTAATCACAACTTAGTGGTCAAATATTACCATCCTAAGAACACATCCATCTATCACCTCACTCATTATACAACTACCCATTCAACCTCAAAACAAACCATTTAACATTGTCCAAGACAAGAAGTTTTATATTATGGAATAGTTACAAAAGACACTTGCATAAATATCCATTTTAGATTTGTTGCATACATAAAAAATCCACAAAATCATTTTGAATGAGTTCTTAACCTAATCCACTATTTCTAGTGACATATCCCTTGATACATTTCAAGCTTTGATTAGACACCTAGTTCCTGCCCAACAAGTCACATTAAACCAAAGTGATATGTCTTCCCTTGGCCCACTCCATAATAATCCATTGTATATAAAATTTTATATCAATTGGCATAAAGTGAAATGTGTCCTTATAGACAATATATGAGGCCTCAACATAATGTCTCTAAAGGTCATCAAGATTCTTGGGTATGCAATGGTAGATCTCCAACTACAAATGATAACTATCAAAGCCTACGATAATCAAGAGAGAGAATCACAAGGCACCATTAGCTTGTTAGTTATCATTGAGCCTTTGACCCATGATACACTCTATCATGTGCTTGATCTTGAGTTGTCATATAATATGCTTTTAGGCAGGCCTTAGTTACATGATATTCATGTAGTCCTATCAATGTTACGCTAATGTATCAAGTTCTCCCACTTAGGGATGGAAGTGAATATTTCAAGAGATTTACACTCATATGAACACTGCAAACATCTTGAGGTTGAGTTTCAAAGATACAATTACCAACACAGCATGATCTAAGCTCCAAGTAGGATAAGGGAAAATCAATATTCCTTGATCCATTAATGGATAACTACATTGATCTTAATACCCTTGATTCCCTTTCCCACATGCCACCTCTTGAGGTACCCAATCATTTTAATGTTTCACCTCATGGCTTAGGGGAGTATGTGACCCATGATACCTTTCATATTATGAACCTTCCATAGAATCCAAAGTCCTTTGGAAGACCTAAAGCTAAGTTACTTCATCCATAATGGAAACAAAAAATAAAATATAAAGGACCTATCATGTTTGTACCAGCATCTAGCCTAGAACTGGACCCTCTTGAGGGAGATGAATCATGATTATACAATGACAACCAATATGATTGTTATAATGTTACAGAGTATCCTATTCCCAATAGGATCATGGAGAATTAAGACTATGAGGGAGGAGGCTTCAAACCTAATCAACAAGGAACACTTGAGCCAATTTCTATGACCAAATACATAAGACCCTATGGAATTATATTTAAACTACTTTGGGGTAAATTCATATACCTTACTCATGTTCCATTACCATCAACTAGTGTTGAAGATGTTGGCATCAAAGTAGAGTCTAATCATAGCCTTTTTGATGACCTAGCTAAAACTAACTTGTTTAACCTTTATTCCATTTGTACCATTACCCTAGTCATTCATCATAACCCACTATGATTGTATTATCCCCAACTAATAGAATAGAATGAGAAAGAGTCCAACATACTAATTGATGTGTTTCAAAATGACAAGGCTTTTTGTGCTTTTTTAGGCTTTAGAGACAATGTTCCATTGGGGGACCATAAATTAGGGTTCTTAGTCAAGTTGGATCCTGCAACATATTTTGGAGAGTGGGTGAACACCCTTAGCCAAAAAAAAACAAATAAAAAATTGAGGTCCTAAAGTGAAAACCTCTTGGGGCACTTTCTAACTAGGGAAAAAGTAAAGAAAAAGACTATTCTAGTGGTGAAACTTGTTTCAAGTGCAATTGGATGGGGATGTTCAATCTTCTTTAACCATAACTTAGGATACCACCAATGACAAATGTGTTTATGAGTCTAATTTCAATTTTTAAGAACAACAAGATTTTGATTGAATCATTCAAGAGTTTCCCATAGTTTTTGTTACATGGCCAAACCTTCCATTCAAGGACTCTAATTCATTATGCCTAGAGGAGCTTGAAGATCTAGTCATAGCAATGGACTCTAATATTGCTGGCCAATTCAAATCTTTGCCCATTATCTTTGAAGATGATTCAACCCTTCAAGTGGAAGATATAATAGAGGTTAATGTTAGGTCCCCAAATGACCCAAAGTGGATCAAGATAGGTACTTCCTTTATTAAGAAAGATCATGAAGTCCCTATAACCCTTTTGAGGGATTTTATAGATATTTTTGCATGGGCATATTATAACATGCCAAGTTTGGACCCTACCTTAGTTATGCACCACCTTGTGGTTAATCCTAATGCCAAACTAGTTAAATAAAATTTATGCAAAATGTATCCTTGCATTTCTATCTTAGTAAAGAAAGAGTTGGAAAAACTCTTAGAATCAAGATGCATTTGATCCATTGACTACTTAGAATAGATATCTAATGTTGTACCAGTTAGTAAAAATCTAGAAGGAATCAAAATATGTATTGATTTATATGATATAAAAAAAGCTTTCCCTAAGGATGAATTTCCATTGCTAAACATTGGCATGATCATCGACTCCATTATGGCTTATGAAATGTTTTCACTCATGAATGGCTTTTCAAGATACAACTAGATTAGAATAGCATTAAAAGACCAACACAAGACAAAACTCAATACTCCATAGGGAATATTCTATTATTAGGTAATGCCATTTGGTCTTAAGAATTTAGGAGATACATATCAAAGAGTCATGACCATCATATTCCATGATATGATGCATGATATTGTTGAAGACTATGTTGATGACATACTAGGAAAATAAAAAACTAGGGCTGACTATCCAATAGTGCTACATCGAATATTTGAAACATTATGTGAGTAAAAAGTCTAACTAAATCCAAAAAAATGTGTATTTGGAGTAACATTAGGTAAATTATTTAGCTTCATTGTGTCTCATCGATGCATTAAAGTTGATCCAACCAAAGTCCAAGCTATAACATAGATGAAACCACTGACTACATTGAAATAGCTCTATATTTACAAGGCAAGAACCAATCTATCTGATGCTTCATATCATAATTGTTTGAAAAATTCCATCCTTTTATCCATATTTTAAATAAGGGAGTCATATTTCACTAGGATAATCATTGCCAAATAGATTTTCAATAACTCAAAGACTATCTAGCAAATCTACTTTCTTTTGTTGCCTCCTATGTTGGGAAAGCCATTCGTGTTATATCTATCAGCTACTGATTATGTCTTAGGGGCACTTCTAGCTCAACATGATGACAATGTAAAAGAGCATGTAGTAAAATAATTAATTTTTACATTGGTCACATATAAACACAACTATATACCCATAGAAAAAGCTTGTTTATCCATGGTCTTTGTAGCTTAGAAACTCCACCATTACATGTTAAATAATAGGACCATGGTTATTTAAAAAGTATATCCACTCAGGTTCTACTATCTAAAATAGATTTACAAGGCCACATGGCCAAGTGGATCATGCTCCTAAGTGAGTTTGACATTGAATACATCAATAAAAAATCCATTAAGGGGAAAGTTTCTTACAGATTAGCTTACTAAAACACCCTTTATTGATATAAATCCACTCACATTCCAATTTCTTAATGAATCCATAATGAACATCATGGACACACCTCTAGAGAATTAACATTATAAGCTATATTTTTATGGATCATTCACACCACATGGATTAGGCTTAGGCCTTTTACTTATTATACCGCAAGGAGATCTAATCCCTAAATCATTCAAGATCAGTTTTCCTTGTACCAAAAAAATCTCCAAATATGAAGCACTTATTACAAGGATTTACCAAGTGGTACAATGGAACATATTTCATCTCAAGGTTTATGGTGATTCTTAGTTAATCATCACTCAGGTTATGAACCATTTTTAGACCAAAGATGATAAGTTGGTTCCATATAAGGCCATGTTCGACACTTTTAAAGAATAGATTGCCAACATTCAATTTGAGCATATACCAAGGGCTAGTAATAGAACTATAGATGCCATGGCTATTATCATCTCTCTGATTTGATAAATGGACAAAGCTAGAGAGTATCAATTCCTCATCAAGAATTTATTTGCACTAGCTCATGAACCTTCAACCATTGCAATGATTTGTGATATTATTTGTCATAATTCTCTCTGGTACTCAGACCTTTACAACTACCTTCATGAATAATTTTTACCACCTAACCTCTCCTAAAAAGAAACCAAACCCTTCATCCACTAAACCATTCATTATACCTTGTATAAACCCTTTACCATCATAGTTTTGATGGAACTTTATTTCATTATTTAACTTTGGTAGAATCTACACTAGCATTATGGGAAATTCACAAAGGTGTATGTGGATCCCACACTAGTAGGGTTATCCTATCTAAAAAGGTCTTACATATTGGTTATTATTGGCTCATGATGGATGCAGATGTAGATGCATATGTAAAGAAGTGAAACAAATGTCAATAGCATGGTAATTTGATTCATGCCCCAACAAAGACTCTGAAACCAATTTCAACACCATGGCCTTTTGCTACATGGGGCCTTGACCTCATTGGGAAGATCGATCCCACCTCATCTAATAGCCATAAACATATCCTTAACACCACTAAATATTTCACTAAGTAGGTTAAAGCTATACCCCTCACTTACGTGACTAGAGAGAAAATTTACAAGTTCATCTTCAACCATCTCATTTGTCTCTATGTATCCCCTCTAATATTATATTTGATAATGACGGATCATTCAAGAACAAGGATGTCAACAAGATATGTGTTGAATACAATATCACATAACATTTTTCTACAACATATTACCCTCAAGGTAATGGCCAGGCCAAAACATTAAACAAAACTAGTTTCAACATTCTCAAAAATATTGTTAATGATGTTGGTCATGACTAACACCTTCAGATATTTCATGTCCTTTGGGCATACCTTACCTATCACTATACCCCCATAGGAGCTACTCCATACTCACTTGTTCATGGTAATGAAGCCATACTTCCTATTAAGGTCGATTTACCTTCATTTCACATATATTTAAATCATGTCCTATATGATCATGACTATCAACTATCTCACCTACAAGAGTTAGACCTACTTGATGAAAAATGCACATCTACATTCAATAATCTTCAGACATATTATAACTAACTCAAAGGCCATTACAATCAATGCATCAAGAATAGAACATTTAAACTTGGTGATCTTGTTCTTAAAAAAAACCAAAAGAATACCATGGTCAAGAAGAAGTATAAAGGTAAATTAAAAAAAAAACTAGATAGGTTTTTTTATCATTACTACATATTATAGATCAAGAGCATATAGGCTTACCACACTTGATGGCCATGAACTTGATGAGTAAATGAACATTCTCCACCTCAAGTAGTACTATAGTTGAGTGACTTGGTGTATTATCTATAAGGACTATTTCAAGTTGTATCATTTTATTAATCTTCTTTGTATAATACCTATTTTACCGACCTATCATCCTACCAACCTATCACTTTTCATATCACATGTCTAGTTTACCGTACCTTTCCCTATTAATTGAGTTAATTTTTCCCTCCCTATCAAGCCCTATGACCTTGGTTCCATTCTATTTAGTTCCATCACCACTTTTAGAAAGAGGATTCAAATTTAATTTTAGTATTTGTTTCAAACATTCTAGATAGAAGAAGTATTTTGGAGCAGTACGACAGATATTTGGCAGTTTCATCCTTCATTTCTTATTTCATTCTCATTGTCTTGATCCTAATTATAACCAATTATGATTAAATTAGTCTTAGTGACCTATGCCATTGTATCCTTATTATAACCACATATGGGCAAACTAGGGGCAACACTTGTTTATTATGCCTTGACCATACCAATTAGCCATTATCTATACCATACTATGTATTTATACCAATTGTGCATGCTTTATTCGATCAATGTCTTGTTATTGACCTGCCCACCAATGGTCTACCCACCCCTTTCTTGATACACCCATTACGGTGTGTACTTAGATATATAAAGTCTCGATGGGTTCCTACAAGATGTAAAGCATTAGTATTTGATAAAAGTTGAAAATATTATGTGTATACACCTACTCTTTAAACTTTTCTTAGTATCCCATTCAGGAAATATCAAATCTTTAATTATCCTATCAATTATACCTAAGTTTATAATGGTTATCATGAAATTAATAGGAACATACCACCTAAACTCCTAGATTTTGATGATAATGAGCTAGATGAGATTAGCCCTAAGATCAAAACTTCTATTCTATTCCCTCATATCATCACCCAATTTTATCCCTCTTTGCAACTTTGATCATGTCAACCTCTTACCAATTATATACTTTTAGTATTAACTAATATTAGACACTCTATCCATCATGTGACTTTTGATGATAAGTTCATACCTACATGTACCATCAACTTGCATAAACTTAACTATGATGATTCTTATGCTTTAGACGACCCACTTTTAGGTGGAATTATCTAGGTTAGAGATGCCAAGATTATTTGATATCATAATTATTTATTTTAGTCTTTTTACTCATATTTTAGTATTTCTTCCTTCATGGTGCCTAATTCTAGTCTTATTCCTATTTTTTCAGGCTAGAAATGGAGTGATCATTTTATTACACATCCAATTTCAGTAGAGACTCTTATAATCATGCTCATAGATCATGCCATGATTGGTCCTTACCATTTTTCTAGATACAAATATCCTTTTAGTTTATTTCCAATAAATATCCTAGTTACTTCTCTTAAACCTTCTGCACAACCAACCTCACCTTCAACTAAGCCTAGTCTAGTTTCTACTCATGCTCTGCCTTCAACTAAGCTTCATCTTATTTTTACTCCTAACTTAACTTTATATGAGCCTATTCCAATTTATGTTTTAGTTATACCTTACCTTAATGATGGTTATCTTCCTTTACCATAACTTGATCATATGCCTAACTAATGGGATGATCAACCTTATTGTGATATCCATCAAGTTGTTGGTCATTAGACTAGAGATTGTCATTTCTATTGGTTATCCTTAGATTATCCTTCTATCTCTTCTATTTTTAGGCTCCCAATGCCTACTAATAAGAGTATTTGTTTCTTCTATGGGATAGATAACCATTATTCAACTTATTATTAGAAGCTTTGGTAGTATTAACACATTGTGTCCCACCATTACTCAACCCAAAGATAAGGATCTACCTCTTCCTAAGTTATTACTTGAGTATATCCCTAAATATGGGGAGGTATAATATATTTGGCACCATTGAAGTACCTATCATACTAATAATTTTCATACTATCTAGCATTAAAATCATAACCCTTAGTCAATACTTACACCAACCATTCCTTTTTCCATAGGTCACCCACACAATAGGGGTCCTTCATTATTGATGGCACCCCGTTCTCCATTGGTGGCTCCTCCTTCTCCATTAGTGGTGCTTCCTTATCACCCCATAAATACCATTCTATTCAAGCATCTATTCCTATCTTTGAGTATCCTACACCTGATGTCCATCATGAGCATGATCCTTTAGTTATACCTACATTTTCTATTGAGGAGATTCAAAGAGAAGTATTTTCATAACTTTTCATGAAGATTGATGAGACTTTGGCTATAGTTAGAATCTATATTAATATATATGTTTTATATGTCATGGATAATATTTGGATAAATTTATTAGTATTTACAAACATGGAATGGTGTTATTTCACATTGTTCTTCATTATGGTTTTGGATTAGGTTTGTGATCCACTTTTATATATCTTATACACTTGCCTTGTGTCAAATTTGGTTTCATCTATCTAATTTACATGAATATTTATATTATGTTTTATGTGTTTTATATGGTTTCATATAATTTACTCTTTTATTATGGATTATTATAGTTTATTTGATGATTTCAAACTTATATTTATGATTTCACTTCTTTCATGGATTTTTTTCTTTTACAATGATTGATTTATACCTTATCTTAATTAAAACTTAGATAATTATTATTGTGACTTGGTTATATAAACCTTGGTCCTCCTTGTAATCTTTATTTACCATATGATTAGTTAGAAAATAATGTCTCATTTTACTTCTATTTAATCAATCTACTTTGGATCTCCCTTTATTCATTTATATTCCTTTCACATTCTAAGCATACATATGGCTGAAACTTGAGATTACATAATGGTTCATAGGTAATCCTAACTATTTAGTCAGTCATATATTTGGATACTTAGCTTCCTTTTAAAAAAGTCTAATCTCATTCATGTTCATCAATTCTATCACTCATATTGGTTATTCCAAATCTGTATGGAGGAAGAATCATAAAATCCATAAAAATTTTAAAATCCAAATCATTTAAACAAAAGGAAATGATACAAAAGGTAAAATCCAATTTACAAAGTTAAATCACACTAAAATATGTGATTCATAGCACATATCCTATTTATAATCAAAGATAAAACTTTAAAATTAGCCTCATGATAGAGTCGAGGTCCATTGGGGTGTGCTAGAGAATTAGATTGGGATAGGAGAATAAAAAAATATTTTAGTGCTACCTAATTTATCACACAACTACCATAGGAGAATAAAAAAATATTTTAGTGCTACCTAATTTATCACACAACTACCCAATCTTCACAATAGATTGATTACTATGTAATAGGTCTCAAGGAATGGGGAACTTGTTGTGGGAAGGTAGGTCCTTTTTGCATTCTTTGTTTTTATAAGCAACATGACTTGATCTTACTATCTCACCTATTTTATTATACAACTTTGTGTTTATTGTGGGTAGGTATCTTTGTATTTCAATGGTCACTGGACTCTTAGTGTCTCTCTTTTATACCTAGTATGACTCATGTTTCCTAAGGTCTTCTCATAAACACCTATGTCATGATTTTTTTACATTCCCTCTTTCATTAAAATATTCATAATATTTCACCTTGAGAATTATTGTTTTGTTAATTGATCATTCACCCATTAGTGTTCCCTTTATCAGTTGTAGTGTAAAACCATGGATAATACCAAGCCCTCTTCATAAATTAGTATGTTATAAACATATTTTAGAATCATTATCATAGTTGTTTTCACCTCATTGGTGTTCCCTTTATGAATTGTAGTGTAAGACCATGGATAAGACCAAACCCTCTTCACAAAATTTTCCAATACCCAATTCACAATGGAATTACATGCATCAAATTTGAGATAAGTAGTGTTTGATTATGAGTTACATGTCATTGACATACTTCCCATCTTGATTTAGTATGTATTATGCTTAATTCATAAGTCTTAGTTGTATCTTCTTATTTTCAAATTGCATGTATCTCTATAACTATTGTATTCAATTTTTCATACTTCCCATCATTAGTGTGATTAATCTAATTTGATTTTACATTTTATTTTTCTTTTTATACTTCCCAACTCAATTTAGTATGATTGGTCGACTTAATTATTTTATTTTTATACCATTATATTTTTCATGTGCCTTCCATTTTATTATAAATTTTTCATACTTCCAAATGTGATATAGTGTGATTTTTTAAAATTTGGTATAAATATTTTACATGGTTTAAAAAAAATTGTTTTCTTTTTCACCATTTATGATTTTTTATTTATTCATATTTTGTTATTACATATTTCCCATTGTGATATAGTGTGTATTACATTTGTTTTGATTATGTATACTTTTCTAAATCATTTTTTCCTATTTTATTTTTAACCATGCATGTGTATCACATAATGGTAGAAAAGAAAACATACATCACATATTTCCCATAGAATATACAATAAAAGTTAAATACATGTGGTAGAAATAAAATATATCCATGCATCCACATTCAAATCCAAGTATAAATCTTGAGATAAATGAAATTGTCAACACACACACACCCTATGTTTTATATAATAAAAATTAAAAATATAATAACTATAGCTCTAAGGCTATGCTCCATCATGTTTTCCCTATGGCATAAACACACTACCCATGGACAATTGTGATTGACCCATCTAAATAGTATGCTATAAAGATGTAGTCAAAGATATCAAACTAACAACTTGTCCATGTAGATTGGCCACTTGGGCCTATACTTATTTAGGCTAGACGGTAGTTTCCATGTGCATGGATCGATCATATGCTAAGTCTTACTAGGCCTATGCATCTCTAGCTCCAACCCCTATTGGTGGTTTTAACCCATCTTTGCATGATTATAGCTATCTCACAACCTCTCCCATGAATTAAAACTAGCCTATTAGATAGATATAAATAGAATATCATCTAAAGTGGTATGTTCATATAACACCAACACCCTATCCAAAATGTCATGATGTGCATCCATAACTAGGGCTCCCCATCTAATCTCCTTTTTCATAAGATCTAAAAAAAATAGATAGGCATTATATTAGATATATATCTCAAATCATATATCTATCATAATAAATAATGCAACTAATCTTATATATTAAAAAACCATAATTAAATGGTTTCTCACCATTGCTGGTATCACTGACCATAGTCTCACTGTGTGCTTGTCCATCAATCACCTCATTCATTGGTTGTCTATAAAAAAATGCAAATACAAGAGTCACTACTTGAGACTATTGTGGTCATCTCCTTAATGGTCTCTCTATGGACTAACTATGTCCTAAAACCATTGTTAGATCCCCTACACAATAGCTAACACCTATGTCTCCTCAGATCCATGGTGTTTCCATCTCTAATGAACTAATAGTGGTCACTATAAAATCTATTATGGTGCCTATTATGATCCATTTTCCCCCACATACACATCTGAGTCATCTCATCCTAGCCCTATTGCCTCCTGCTATCATGCTTGACTAGCCCATGGTCTAGCCCATTGAGGCCTCATCACTAATATCTCCATAAGTACTCTATCTCCTCCTCTCCTTCTCATATCTCTAGCATGTCATGCCTAATAATAAGGAACTATTATAATATACACAATATGAGGAAGTCCTAGATAACTAGGTACATGATCCATTAGATAAGGCTCCACCCATTGAAGTGTAGTGGCTCATGATCTTCACACATGCCAAATCTGTAGTAACGGTAGACCAACTAAGCCATATGGTATCTATGTGAGTATATATATTCCAAACTATATAACCTTTCATGACATTATACAATTATATCACATGGGATATATCTCACACTACATGGTTCTACCTCCATCAAATAACTTGAGGCAAACTATCATCAATCATATGGGGTGACCCAATCGATAGATACATAGGCAACCTATCATATATATATATATATATATATGTACTTAAAAGTATAATAGGTCCCATAATTTTATATCCTTGAGAAGACATATCATACATATCATACATGAGTTAGACCCAAATGACAAAACCAAAATCATACAATGCTACCTAATCTAAAATTGACTAGCACAAGGTTATCACATATAGTGGTGCTTTATTATCCGACTTGTGACACAATACCTGTGATATAAAAGGTCCTATCAAATCCTTATAGATTTCAAAAATGAAAATAAGATAAACATAAAATAATCTCACATGTAACCCAGGGTAGATCCTATCTAATCCTGTAACCCATTGAGATAAGGCT
This sequence comes from Torreya grandis, assembly GCA_037957365.1. Taxonomy (NCBI): domain Eukaryota; kingdom Viridiplantae; phylum Streptophyta; class Pinopsida; order Cupressales; family Taxaceae; genus Torreya; species Torreya grandis. The sequence continues at coordinate 54,841 of JARHVA010001223.1, read as the reverse complement.
CATCTCTAATCCTATGACTTTGATGTATTAGTAATCATCATTATCCTACCTATAAAAACTCCAAGAAACACATGGAAATCCTCCAAAGTAATATCCACCTCAATGGTGTCCCCCTTAACCTCCCATCAAAAAGTGTTAGTTAATCATTCTAATTCTCCTAAGAACATGACAATGAGATCAACACTCAAATGGATCTATCTCATCTACATAATGTCATTGAATCCTAAGGTGACCAGTCAATCTTTATCCACATTTTCTAATTGCTTCAATAGATATAATAGCCATGATGAATCTATCAAGTGATAAAATATTTATCATCTTTGTAAAATATCAAAATAAAGGATGCATCAAATCTTAATGTCATAATAATTCAAATACATTCTTAAAAATTACAAATTAACCACTTCATCAACTTCTTTGATTTATTTTTTTTTTCTTTTTTTAGTCTTTCTATTTTTATACACCATCAGCCCATTTTATATTAAATTGACCTTTTTATAGTGATATTATAATATATAATCCCACTAGTACATAGTCATCCCTTTTTGTTAGACTATATCAGCCTATTTGATACTAAATGGGCCATTTTCTAGCTTTAGTATACTAGATTAACACTAATACATAGTAATCCCCATTTAAAAAACTATGTTGGCCACATGTTAATGACTACATCCACCATAAGGTACTATGTTAGCTATTTTTCTATTCCAAACTTTGTCATCATACTGCTATGTAGTCATCCACTTTGAGCAATATTATGTCAACCCACTGCTACATAGTCGATCCCCTATTTCTCTCTTGCCTTATGAACTTAGTTGACTTGGTCGACTCTATTATTTGTCTACAATGACTTTTTGAACATTTACCATAAATTCATTAGGTATTTATTAATTTGATCATTTCCTACCTAGTATGTCATTCTACCCCTAGTTTACCTAAAAACTTCTTAGAGTCAATTTACTTGTCTAGATTTTGCCTACCAGTCAATTTTCTATATCTAGCTCAATTTTAAATAAACTTTCTCTAAATTTTTAAATTACCACTTTCTTACTTATGTTGCACTTGTTGTGGCTGCTATGCATCCTCTATGTCAAATCTATCATCTCATCACCATGGTTACTCTCTAGACTCAAATTGGGTCTCTTAGAGTAATGTTTTTTCAAAATAGTATAAAAAATAAATGAACTATTTTTCACACTATTTATATTTAATATTCAAAATTATTTACTTGTTAAATATTTACAACCAGATTCCATTTTTTAACTATATATGTGTTTTTACTAGCTCTTTTTCTAAACTAAAAAATGTTTTAGAATCCTAACATTGTAGAGAATCTTTTCATATATTTCATGTATATCTTTCAAAAACATCATTTTTTCACTCTTTTTACTAGTTTGTATAGGTTCATCTAATGTTCCATACATTAGATACCTTCACATTTCTTTCACTTTATTTCTTATTTAAAACATTAAGGTAAGTAATTGTATGTATTTTTCAATTCTATCCTTTCATTTATCTTATTTTATTCTTACTATAATTTATTCAACTTTAGTGTTATGTGTTGCTATATTCTTTTCTTGAAGTACCATCCCATATTGCACATACATGACACATGATAAAATTCAAGTGTAGATTATGTATACACATAATATTTTAAAACTCTATCAATTACTAATGCTTTCTATCTTGCAAGAACCCCTCAACTCTCAATCCCTCTGACTGCATGCCTTAAAGGGTGCACCAAGAAAGGGATGGGTAGATAATTGGTGCTTTTTAGGATTGTTATCCCTTATAATACTACTTTTTTTCAACATAACCTTATCCTATACAGTTCCCTAAGCTTTGAAACCTCTCTTACATACTCTTCCAATAAATTCACTACCTTATTTAGGCCCATTCCTAAGACTAAAAACCTTTTTAATATTTATTATATAATCTTTCAATAAATTCACCACCTTACTTAGCCCCATTCCTAACTACCTTTTCTTCCCTATTTTTATATCATTCATAGTATTAGTCATATGTTATGTCCAAATAATTCAAATAGCATTCCATGAGTATTATTTGTGAAGTTAAAATCTAATTCAATGTATGCCCTTGAAAATAGCATATTACACCCTTGTGCACATATAATTCAAAATGTATGGGAGCACTACCCATGTCTACGGCTCTATTCAAAGTATTGGCTATGTAAGAATTCTCATTGAAAAAGTGGTTATTGAGGCTAGTTTAAATTAGTGAGACTAATAACCCATTTTTGGAAAGGTATAATGACCTAAGGTGAAGATATAGGGTGTGATCCTTAAAAAATCATCTATAACTTGTGTGCATGAAAAAAATATTTCAGTATAAAGGCAAAAAAAATCCCCAAAAACTCTAAGTGGTTGTTCTATAATATTATGAGTATTTCATATTAGATTGATCCATTCACATCAAGACACCTACATTGATGCAAGAGTCCCAAGATTGATTCAAGTGTTCAAGTGTTTAGAAATAATATTTCTAGAATTTAACAACTATTCATGATCTTGTTCCCACCTATTTCCACTTTTGCATATTTCAAATATGCCTGTGCATTTACAAAGAAGCTAAGTATTATCTCTTCATAGGGTTTGTGTAATTGAATTACTACTTTGAATGTACTTTATATATTTAGCATAACTCAACATTTTAATTCAAAATATTTAATTATCTGAGTTTTTAATTAATTAAATTACTTTAGAATAGTTTTATTAATCCTTATGTATAGGTTATTATTCTACCATCTAATCCTCATTCCAAAACCTATTTAACCCTAAAAATTCTAGATTTATGTTATCTAAGGTTAAAGGAGATAGAGATATCACAAGGCACAAGGTGATAAACTATCTCTATATAGGCCAATTAAACTCTAAACTCAAATATAACATATGTTGAATTCATTAAATTTTGATAGGATGAAAATAGTAAATAAACTATGCTAAATATGGAAATGACAAATAGGTAATGTACTTCACTAAATCTAATGCTAACATAGTTATTGATCTATAATAGATAGGAAGTAGACTAGGAGATGATTCTATAATAGTCTACAAATTCTAGTTTGAGTGCCTCTAGAGCCTTAGATACTAGTGTCATCCTGGGATGGTTTAATTGACACTATTATCTAAACCTAACACAAGTGTTATGTATGGAATACCTATTTCAAAATGATGAAACCACTTATATGCTTTTAGATTTGTCTTTACCTTCACTCTGGTACATTCAGATGTGGGTCATGGACTATCACTCATTAAATTTCATCTTCATAATGACCTTGGGGGAATATGGGTTAGTAAACACATGATGTCAAGCTGACACTAAAGATTCTTCTATGAATGAGTGATCCCTACATAGCCAATATTATGAAGAGAGACACAAATCGATGCAGTTATCCCCTACATGTTGGATTGTGTGTGAATCATGTAATATGTGTAAATCAAGTAAAATAATGACATAGCTTTTAACTTAGACAATCAGGTTCTTAAGATATACTCAATTTAATGCTTCATAGAATGTTGTTGATAAGTTACCTTGGTAACTTTTGGTATTTTCTAGGTGAGAAATTAATTAGGGTTGATATTGTATTTATATAAATTCTTTTGGATAAATAACTCAAATTAAATCACATAGGCTAACCATTAGGATATGTTTCATTTACAAATTATATGACTTTAGGTCACTAAACACTTGTGTCAGAATAAGACACTAGCATTAATGTAAATGTCTATCCATGATGCTAGTGTTTAAGGAAAAGGAAAGCATATACATACTTATAACTTTCAGAGGTGGAAGATAATAAAGTTGCAATAATTTTGTATAAGATATAAGGTTTGGGTCATCAATATAATACTTTTCATACCAAGAGATAATTCAAGGGGCACAAGATAGAGTAGATGTGAGACTTCCAAAAGTGGTAAAGGTTCATAACTAATATGGTCAACCAAGGTATGATTTTTTTAAGTATACAAGACTAGGTGGTTATATAATTTAAAATTAGTGTCTACATTTGTGCCACTACTTTAATATTGTAATGAAATTGCTATTTTAAATGAAAAGAATTCATACCTTGGTGTGTATAACACACCTTTATTTTTCTTGAGTCTAACTTGAGTTATTTTTTGGTGACTAACCTATAACTAAGATCATGTTGTAGTATATAATTGATACATATAATCTATAATTGATAATATTGAAATTAAAAGAACAAGATTTAAGAGTACACCTATGTATCGATGCAACCACCTTGCGCATATTAGCAAGTTTATTTGAAAAGATATATCATTGTAAGGATATAAAATTGAGATTATAAAATATATATATATATATAAAGTGCATATATCTAAGGAGATAGATATAAATAGAGATTTTAAGACACATGCCCCTAACCTTAGAGTAAAGGTGAGTTTCCACTTGAGAGTTGAGATTATCTCAACCTTGCAACCCAATAACAATTATAACCTGGTGAGCATGAGTGAAAAAATTCAACTCATACTATAAAACTAGTGATTTTGGATGATATAATAAATTCCAACCTAAAAACTTTGTAAGATTGAGTGATTTAATCATCTTAACTATACTAAGAATGAACCAACTACTACAGTAGATTGGTTCAATATAGTTTGTAAAAGTCCTTCCTAATGGGTGATGATAGTGCATAGAATATTTTTGAAATATAAAATTATATGAATTTTTTAATATTAATTCCACATTGCATAAGATGTTCACCTTAAATATGTTTGATGTTGAAACTATGTATAAAAATGGTACCAATGTATAAAATTTTTCCATAACTATAAATCTGAATTATATAACTATGTGATTTGGCCAATTTTAAAACTATGTAAGTGTGGAGAACATGATTCCTAATCATTCCACAACTATATATGTATAAATATGAAAACTTAAACAAGTTCCAATATGGAGGACATGTTTCCAAAACATGCCCCTACTAAATCTAGAAATTATGAATGTGTGGAAGCCATGCCCCAATGAATCTAAAAACTATGAATGTGTGTAAGACATGTCAATATAACATGCACCCAATGAATCAAAAAACTAATATAATTACCAAATACTTAATAATTATGGAGAACATGCTTCCAAAGCATGCCCCCACTAAATCTACAAACTATGACAAATGTGAATAAGTGTGGAGAACATGTTTCTTTAACATACCCCCACTAATATTCCCCTAATTTAAGGTGCGGGAAGAATATAATATAGTATTAATATCATCTCAAAGGGATGATATAAGTGTATAATCTGTTAATGGAACCATTTATTATGTATAAGAAACATGTATAGGTAAATGTATCATTAAAGCACATAGAATAATATGATCACATGAAGGCCTAAGTGCATGACAGATATCATGGAAACATTTATATAATGATATTAAAACATCAAAAATAAAATAAAAAACACACACAATAACACTCAAAATAAATTCAACATAAAATTGTCTAAGGAGACTACAAACAAGAGGCATGTTCAAGTGTCACACAATCCAAGGGACATAACATAGTCTAATGTCCACAAATTCAAGGATGATGTATTCAAATGTTCACATATTAAAAAATGACACATTAAAATGTCAAATAAATCACACATAGTCATGGGGGCCATAAATAAAGGATCATATTCAAATGATCAAACAAACAAGATAATTGTAAGGTAAGGGACTCTAGGAAGGGTATACATGAAAGCATAAACAACCAACATAAACATGTCATAGTAATTCATGGATTAATTTTGTTATCAAAAAATGTCATGTGCATAATAGATTAAGTACCTTATGAAATATATAATCATGGATAAAGACATGTGTAATTACATATGAGCTCAAACATGATGATGAAAGGTGATCATCGAACTATATAACCTATGTGTATCAAGACCAAATAAGTGGATGCCCCTAATGTACACATAATATGAGTAGAGGGAAGGCCCATAAACTGAAATAAGAATAGATAATGTATCTACGTAAGTTTGTATAATACTATCATGGCACACATGTATGTATAAGTAAATGATATGCCATCCATTAATATAGAACTAACACATAGATGCTAAGGATCCAATAGAGTATGTAGGTGCTGAAGATGTTTTAAAAATTTTAAATGATTTTTTATTTTATTTTAAATATGAAAAGATGAGACTATCCTATGATCCCATCCAAATGGTGATCATAAATATCTCCCCATTGTGAACTTGGTGTAATAATCTTGTGACACTATTGAAGATCATGCATAAGTGTAATATTTATCATTGTAGTACTTTTTATGCTATGTGTATGTAAAATAAGACTCTCTAGTCTTGGAGAAATATTAGGAGTAACAGGATTAGGGGTTCATGGAACCCATCATTGAGTTCTCTATGGTTCTTTTGTTATAATAGTAACAGGAACATGTGTAGGTTCTCTGGATATTTGAACATGGTATGTAGTAGCTAAGGATTCTATGGAATCCACTGTATGTCTCTGATGTAATATTCTCTCAAGTACTAGCTACCTAATAAAGTGGATTGCAATGAATTAGCCTTGGTAGGCTTGGTAATTAGCTAATTGGATATAAGTTTTTATTATTCAATTAGATGCTCATATGGAATTTTGAAAAACTATAATTACCTAATTGGCATGAATATATTTAACACACCCATACATTGTATAATGTATTACTTGAAATGTATTTATCTAAGATCTTCCCAATAACATATCAAAAATTCATGTGTAAGGTATAGCTTAAAAGGAGTAACCACATGTGTAGGACCAACTTCTAAAGGTAGGTCAATCTTTATAAGAACCTTTTGAGAGGTCCCATCAGATTTTATAAATAATCTATTATAAGGATGAAAATCATGATGAGTATAACCCAAATGTGTAGGTAATGTCATGGTGTAAACATTCTCACTTACACCATTATTAATCATAATACTTCATATAAGGTGTTTGTTAAGTTATTCTCAAAATAATAAAGAATGAATATCAGTCATCATTCTTAATCTCACTATCATTGAAAGTAACAAAAGGTATTCAAAACATAGGAGGTATGTGTTGTGTATAAGTACCAATAATCCCATTTAATGGGTTCCCATAATATGAGGGAAGAAGATGTGAATTATATGCCATTCACACTTCTAGTTTTTTCTTAGAATGGTGTTTCAAAGTATTTTTAAATATTTTCTATTTTTAGTGATCACGAGGTTGTGAACCTAATTCCTTGGGAGAATAATAAAATAAAATATTTTATTCATCAATAAGGTCTTGGATCTTATGATTCAAGGTAAAACATTTATTCATAAAATGTCTTGGTCCTTGGTGATAGTCACAATAAACATCCACATCATATCTTTTAGGTAAAATTCCATTCATATCAACCTCTATAGGATGAGGGAGAGATATAAGATGACACTTTTCTATATGTGGGAGTAATGAAGTACGAGGCTCAAGTAAGTGTGTAAACTATATCATTGGTACATTATATAAGAGAGGTTGATTAGGTTATTGTGACACTACATTAATTATAGTGGTTATTTCCTTTTTAGGTTTATGAGTGTTTACCTTATAAATTAGTTTGATTGTAAATTTATTAGTGGATGTATATGTAGATGTAGATGGTGTTTTTGGTACATACTTGAGCTTATTTAATGAAATAAGCTTCATTTCAAGGTCCTGTACAACATGGAATAATCATCAAAGATTTGAACTTATTGAAAATAAAGAACTCATTTAAAGGAGAAAGTAATTTTTTTCTTTAATATGTCATAAAACTCCTTATTTGTCATAAGATTGGTCATTTTGGCCAACTTTGTCTTATATCTCAAGACATATTCATTTATAGGTTCATTTTTTCCTTGTTTGATTTTGTAAATTTTAGCATAAAAAATCTTTTTAGAAATATTAATGGAAAAGTGTGCCAAAAATTGATCTATAAGAGGTTTGAATGTTTTCATGAATTCAAGAGGTAAATCATAGAACCACCTCAAATCATAGTCCTTAAGGTTTCTTAGAAATCATTTAGTAAAAAAATTATCATTAGAGGCATATTTAAGGCATGCCACATAAAATGATTGAATATGTTGTTCAATATCACCCTTGACATCATAAAACGGAAACATAGATGCCACAAAACCAATTGTCAAAGGTTGAAATATATATCAAGTGTCAGAGGGTTATGTAACACATCTTGAAAATTTAAATATCATGAGGATATTTAAAAGCATTTTGTTAAATGTTTGTAACCTTTTCCTCCAAGTACTTTATAAATTGATGAAATGTTTGAACCTTAGACCCATTGGTATTAAGATTAGTAAGTTGAGTAGTCACTAAAGGGTATGTAATCATGGTTTGATTAATAATAGTCTGTGAATCAGTATTTATGTTGAAACAATTAGTAATTCTATGGTAGATGTAGAAATGGTATTTTGGTTTTCAAGAAATAAAGGTTGCAACACATAACCCATTCCCCCATTATAAGTATTAAGTGTTAATGTGTTCAATGGGAGTGTTTTTGGTATATGGGGATGACCCATAACTCTAATAGTATGATCAATATATGGACCTACTTGGTTATCTATGTTCTTTACATTTTTAGTTTCTAATATAGTTTTTAGGATTTCAGTAAGATATTTAGGTTTTTTATGAATATGTTCACTAAAAAATGTGATTAATTGTAGTTTCTCATCATGTATTTTCTCATGTTCATTAGTTTCATTAGACTCATAGTTGTCATTATCATAATCTTATTCTATCATAATCTCATCAGTATAATTTTCATTCTCAACATTAATATCATCATGATCCATAAGATTGTGTCCTTAAATGGATTTATACATTTTAGGTAAAAAAAAAGGGGAATCTCAATGTGTTTAATAGGTAAACCTCCCAATATATGGATATTCCTATCTTTCATGAAAAATAATATAAGTATAAAATGAAAAAGTATAACAATCTAAAACCTTAACTAATTAAAAATCCTAGTAATAAAAATATAAGAATTCATATAAATTGGGTTCACCAAGTGTTTGACCTTAAAAATTCTAAATTGGTCTTATCTAGGGTTAAATTGGATAGAGATAGCCTAAGGTAAAAGGGTGATAAATTATCTCTATGGTAGGTCAATTAGATGCTAAACTCAGATATAACATATGTTTAATTCATTAAATTGAGATAAGTTAAAAATAGTAAGTACACATATGCTAAATATGAAAATGACAAACAATTAATGTACTTAGTTGTTTCTAATGTTGACATAGTTCTATATATAGAAAAGGTATGAAGTAAACTAAGAGATGATTCTAAAATAGTTACCTAAGTCTAGATTGAGTGCCTCTATAATTGTAGACACTAGCATTAGCCTAGGACAGTTATGTCTATGATATTGTCTAAAATAATGCAAGTGTCTTGTACATAATACCTATTGAAAAAGGATGCAACCACTTGGATTATTTTGGGTTTTTCCTAACCTTTTCTCTTGTGCATTTAGATCTAGGCCATGGATTGTCACTCCTAATGAAAATGTAAAACCCTAGTTCTTCATCTTCATAGTAACCTTGGGGAAAAATGGGTTAGTGGGAATGTGGTATAGATTTAGCCTTAAATACCCCTATATCAACATGTGTTTCCTACATATCCAATACTCCAAAGAGGGCCTTAGACCAATTTAATTTTCCCCTATGTGTTGTCTTACATGTGAATCATATAATATGTGGAAATTAAGTACAATAAATACCAATATTTTAACTTGGTAAATCGGGCTCTTAAGCTACTCATTCATTACTTCAGACATGTAGATGTGTTTTCCATATGACTAATATGAAAATAAGAGAAAAAAGGGAAGCTTTGATCAATTTAATTCTTGATTTAATGCTTTTTATAAGTAGCCTTGATCTCTTTTGGTACTTTCTAGGTGATAAATGAATGATGGTTGATCTTGTATTTATATCAATCCATTTATGGAAATAATTTAAATTAAATAACTTAGGCTAACCATTAATATATGTTTCATTTATAAATTATATTACTCTAGGGCATTAGATGCTTGCATCAAAGTAGAACACCCGCATCTATGCATGTGTCTATTTGAGATGTTAGTGTTCAGGGAACAATAAAGTATGTATAGACTCAAAACTTGTAGAGGTTGCAGACAAGCATGTTTTAAGCATTCCAAGAAAGAAAGAAGGTTTGGGTCATCAACTTATGATTGGTCAGACCAAGAGATATCCAAGGATCACAATATATACTATATACAAGACTTCTAAAAGTGGGAAAGGTTCAAAACTAAGAAGAAAAACCAAGTTATAAGTTTGCCAGGTTTACAAGATTAATATGTTAAATAATTTAGAAATAGTGTCTACAATACTATAATAAAAGAGGTTAAACAAGATGTTAGGTGGAATGGGGTTATTTAAGCATTTTGGGAAAGATAGAAGGTTTGGGTCTTCAACATAAGATTGGTCAAACCAAGAGATATCCAAGTAGTACAAGATAGAGTAGATACAAGACTTCTAAAAGTGAGAAAGGTTCAAAACTAAGAGGAACAACCAAGTTCTAAGTTTGTCAAGTGTACAATATTAAGATGATATATAATTTATAAATAGTGTCTACAAAACCATAATAAAAAAAGGTTAAACAAGATGTTAGGTGGAATGGAGTTAAAAAATATAAAAGTAAAATGTATTACTCTTTATTTAATCTATTTTAATTGAGTGAACTTAAATTAGTAGATATTAAAATATTAAAATTATAATGTTATAATATATATCTGATAGTAAAATATAGTATGTTACATAATTAAAAAAAAATGAAACCTATTAAAAATAGTAAATGAGCCTATAGATATGAAAATCTCCCTAAAATAGATCTTATGTTGATTATGCAAGCTAATTATGACTATAAATTGATTTAAAGGACGTACTATGTTGTGACCAAATGCAATAATTTAAAATGTGATTCAAAAAGTTCACAGAAGGAACTACATCCTAGTTTAATGTGTGATTACTTTCTTGATGTCAATTTGTGTGATTACCTACGAGCATTGATTGATTAATTTTGTGTGCTGAGTTAATTATTGGAAGAACTGAAAAATAAAATTCTTATTCCTACACAATAAATAATATATCTATAAAATTAAAATAGCATAATAGGGTTATGGTAATATCTAAATTACACTCATAAAACCTTTCATACTTTTAATGTTTCCTACATAGCCCAAATGGTCTTTAGGTCGATGTAGTTCTCCCTCCTAGGGTGATTGTATGATATGTGATTATGAAACTATATAAATATAGGTATAATATTTATTGAAATGATTGATAATGGATGAATTTTATCTATAATAAAAAATATTTATAATTTACTTATGATTATTATAATGCATCATAATTGAAAATGGAAGTAATATTGCTCTTTTACTCAATGTGCAATAATATTTCCAAGTGGTTGCTAGATTGATCAAGTGTTTTATTTGAGTGGCCTGGAGGTGCTTATATATGGGAATATTTCAAATATTTTCCTTTAAAAACTTAATAGTAATTGTGGGAGAGTTCTTTTTAAATGTCTTGATTTGAAAAATTGAATGTTAAATTGTGACAATTTGGCCTTGTTTGACCTAGTGTGAACTTGTACAAGAAGTATATAGGCTATTATAAAAGGTCTAATAGGAATTTTTAGGTTAAGTATAGATGAATGTCATAATAATTTACAAGACAATGAAATCTATCTTGTATATTGTGAGTTAGCAAAATGGTGAATATACCAAATAGGGTAAGGATGTTAAGAATAAACATTTCCAAGCACTTTAATGATTAAATTTATGTGTCTACATGTTCCCCCACTTTAGTTTAGTGATGAAACAAAGTGAAATTAATAGAATACAATATATTTGAATGTAAGTGTGTATACACACACTATATTTTTTCACAAAACTTGATTGTGAAATGAACCTTAATATAAACCCTACAATAATTCCATTGAAAGTAGTTATTTTATATATTTGAATTTTGAAAATATGAAACTTGAAATATATTTTTTTAAAAAGGGATAAACTAAATTATTTACCTAATATAGTATGAAAACATTATAATTTCCATATAACTTGAAAATGGAGAAGTGGTTTCCCTGTTGTTGAGGCATTTGGAGAAATGTTGAACCTATGATGAATTGAGAGTGGTTGGGTCTCAATTTGAAAAGGCTTTCAATTCTCTTTAGTTAGAAATATTGTATGCTTAAACTTTTATTTGATTTTTTAGATTAATCTACACAAATATTTAATGGGGTGTAACCACCAACTATGTCTCTCTATGTAAAAAACATGATACCATAGATTTTGAGTGTCACTAGACTCTAACATGTCCCACTTGGAACATGAAGATGAATCACACCACCACAAATTGATCTATTTTATATTTAAAACTTTGAAACTTGATAAAACTTTGAAACATTGAAACAATTCGAACATGAATGAATATAATTCCCTTGTATTATACTAAATTGATAATGAAATGTTATTTGAAAATTTTAAACTATTGAAACCTATAAATTCTTGAAAGTTTCCACTGGTAAGTGTAGAAATGAGTGCACATGCATGTCACATGCCCAAATAATCTAATTTTTTTGAATAATTTTTGAATATTTGAGATTGTATAGTGTCATTAATATTAAATAAATTATTAGAACTTGAATTTTTAATACAATCCCATTATGATGCCCCTTTTAAGAAGAGAGACATAGCCTAAAAGTCACTTAGCTCAAAATAAAATTTATGTAATAGATGTGAAATATGTAATCATGTATTAGCATTTTAAATTTTGAATGTATTACACAAGAGTATTTAAATATAATATTTAATTTATATGTATTACATAAATATATCATCGAATCACATAAGCATGATGTGCATGATATGTATCATGGGACTAAAGTAAGCTTATAATAAATAAATAATGTGTGATATGAATCATGGGACCATAGTAACAAGCAATGAACATACAAGAAATGTCATATAATTTCATGTGATTTTCATATAATGTCACAGATAAATAACAAAGGAAAATACAAAGGACATGTGAATTTTGCATAAACACACAAGGTTAATGTACACACACAAATAACATAAAGATGCCATACAAACATATATTTTAACATACAAGTCCAAATGTGATACATAATAAGCAAGTAAGATATATTTTATCATGCAATAAAGTAAGAAATAATAATAGAAAATATGAAACTAGTGTACATCCACCATATGGATTCATGTCATTGTTTGAAAATATAATTTTTATGCAACATATGTATAGTATGAGTGTGTAGTAAAACATTTTAAAGATATATAAATCAACATGGTAGAAAAGTTTTGGATAGATACAACATGTTTGAATTGTTCATGGAGAAAGAAGAGTTGTCCCCAAATTATAAAAGTTTTTGGGTAATAAGGGAATCCTATCATCAAAACCATGTAAAAGTATGCCTTATATCACACTCAATTACCTTATGAAAAGGAATGTGTATTTTATAATTAAAATATGTTATATATCTAACATAGAATAAATAAAATATAGAAATAAGTAAATTAGTAATAATTAAAAATGAGTCTTAGGTCTTGATTTTTTTTAAAAATATTTTGATGCTTTTAAATTTTTGAAATTTTAAATTATTTGCATGTTTTTGAATTTTTTCCATAGTTGAAGTCATCTATTTTAATTATTTTCTCAAAATATTGGAATTAAAATTTTCTTAAGAAGTAAGGCAAAGAAAATAGAAGTGGAAGGGATTCAAACAATCTTTAAAAAGGTGTTAAAACATAATATGATAAGAAGGAACACAAGCCATGTACCCCAAAGATATGTGTAAATTAATCATATCAATGTAAATCAAATGATTAGTATAGATAAGAATGCATGTGCTCTTCATTGTCAAGAGAGAGATGTGATCATTTAAGTACAGTGAAAGCCAAGTATGGTGGGGATGAAATACTAAGAAAGAATTATCCTTTAAATTATTTTTAAGTTATCTTCTTGAGATTATTCAAATTGGTTTAAAAATCAATATGGAAAGTTCCCAAAGTGAAACATAAAGACAAGGACTAGAGGAATTCTTGGATAAGGGTTAGAAGAATTTGAAAGGAAATAAAATCAATAACTATGAAAAAACGTAAAATTCAAGTAAATTTACCAATTATATTATTGATATGAATGCATTCATAACCCATGCCATGATATGAAGGAATGGTTTCCTATGAATATGAAGTGCCAACTATAACTACCTCTGAATTATGATCATATGTTGTAAGATAACTATCATAACCACTACTCATATAGTCATGTGAAATAGTATCTCAATGTGTAGTAGGAGAAGATGTAATAAATTGTGCCTATGATGAATCTCTCTAAATTTTTTTTAATGCCTTAGGATATGATGAACTATTTTTTTGTGCCACTTTATAATTAGGATAATGCTCATGTGTAGTTGTATCATATTCCTAAGTATATGGAGAAACTGATTCTAAAGTGTTCTCTTGCTCATAAATAAATGGATCAAATGATTTTCCAATATGATTTGGAATATGTATATAATGATCTTGAATAATTATATAGACTATTTCATTACTAGATTGTTTAATGATTATACTAGGAAATTATTATTTATAATAATTAAACATCAGTGATGGAAAATGATATTTATATTGGCTTCTTATAATTCTGACCATTTGATCATGAATATATTTAGAGGGTATTATTCTTATTTTTTATATGAAAGAGTGTACTAATAGCATACTAAATACCCTTGTTCTTGGTATAACTAACAGTGAAGTAGGCATAATGAGAGGCCCCACTTATAAAGGTATAACTATATGACCAAGAGTATCTTGTATATTACCATCAAATGATTTAAAAAATCTATAAGTATCTTGTAAATATTGCTCTATATACCATGAGAGTAAAGAAGTGTTATATTGCATAAATTTTCACTTGATCTATTCTATATCATCACCTTATGTATGGATTGCTTATCAACATATGTTATAATAAATAGTGCATGTTTATCTGAATCATCATCAACAAGTTCATTATCATCAAATGAAATCATATGACATAATTTGTGTTTGTTTATAACTATACCAATGATAATATCAAGTGGATGTCTATATGTAGGAGGAGAATAAACATTATATGCAAAATGTACTTCAAAATTTTCCTTTTTATTTGATTCATGATTTTAAAAAGGATATTTTTACATTTTGATATTTTGACTTATCATTTATTTATGGCTTAGTGTAGTCATATAAAATGTCACTTGAGACTACCCAGTCCTTAGCTTAGACCTAAACATGTCTTAGGTCTTATTTTGATCCTTATCCAACTTCATGTGGGTTTTACCCAACCCTAGTTGTACCAAAATTATTCATAGACCATTTCTAAGGAACCTAGGCCCCTAGTGCATCAGTTCAGCCACCCAGACATGAACATGGTCCTTTGGACACTAATGCATTGTGCTAGTGACCTAGGGACTATGCTATTATACCTTATCTATTTTCTCCTCCAACATATATATTTTCATTTCTCATGACACCCTATCATTGGCTTAGACCTATTCCACATCTAAAAAGGAACCATATCAATATATATACACCACTTTTATCCCTTTACTCACTAGATGGAAATCAGATGCAAATACACATTAACAAGTTGTGTGAATCAAGGTCATTGATCCCTATTCTATCATACTTATAAATATAGCCATTTACAGTAATACTAAACTCTGATTACTCATATTTATAGTCTCACGTCACAGTTAAATCACTGAATTTGACACTCATAATATCATTCACTTGGGCTTGCACCAATACTTAGATTGGGAAAACTACATCAGACTTGATCCCATTTAGAGGTATTTGTATGTAGGAAAATATCAATATAGAGGGGTGTGGAGTTCATGTCTAACCTATATAGCTAACATCATACTTTTTCTCCTTGTGATGCTCAAATATCCTAACAACACTATGGTGATGGTGAGTTAGGGTTTCCTCTAGTGCTTGAATGGGAAAGGATTGGTATTGGCAATGGTGAGTGATGGTGAAGGTGAGAAGTTTGAAGTGGGAAAGCTAAACCCAAAATTTATTGAGTGGGAAAGGATGGTTGGGGGAATGAATATCATCAGTCCAAGCCCCTTTATGACCTTCCATGTGTTAGGAAGAATGCAACATAACAAATAAAGATATGTGGAGTCAAATGGAGGTACGCAATATAAAACATAGACACATTTGGAGTTAAATAATAAGTATTTCATGGATACTCAAACTTTCCTTTTTCTACTAACCTTGGTTTTAAAGGAAAAGGGTCATGGGTAGATAAGTTAAAATGAAAAATAGGAGAATACACGATGGTCTACCATCTATAGGAACTTATTATCACCAAGGATTCAAGAGCATTCAACATTGATGTTCTAGACAATCTAAAAATCAAAGCATCATCAAGCTTATCACATTCATTGGTAGTCAAATTCTTTGGAGCCTACCCTAACATTGACATGTTCAAAATCTAGGCAAAAAATTACTGGAATGCAAAAACATCTTTGGAATTTTTTTTAATGAGCAATGATTCATTTTTAATCTAGTTTACTAATGAATAAGACTATGCCAACATTTTGGTGGGAGAACCATGGTTCAGTGGGAGATCTAGAATCTTCCTAAAAAAATGGAAACCAGGATTTTACACAAAACTAGAAAATGTCAACATGATGCCAATCTAGGTCCACTTCTTGGAGCTTCCACTAGAATACTAGGAGGAGGACCTTTTCATTATCTTAGGTAAAACATTTAGGTATCTCATTACTTTTTACTTAGAAATTAAAGTAAGAACCATGTTACAATATGCTACTTTCAACGTAAATGTAATGTGGATCAAGAAATACCTTCCTTTGTCATTTTAAACTCTTCAAGTGGAGAGAGGATCCAAATAATATAATATTAAAATACTATTTTTAAATGTGAAGGATGTAATAAATTAGGCCACATGACAAAGAAATGTCCTACCTTCATCAAAAAAGGAAACTCCTTTTTATTTAATAAGGATCAACAACTCTAGTTGAGAAAGGACAATGCAGATAAAAAAACTTCATGCAGTAAAGGAAATAATTTAATAAACTATAATCTCAAATAAATTCTAGATGAATTTTTAATAGAGGAACTAAACATTATCACAAAAATAGAGAAAGATTCATTAGAGGGAAGGACAACAAACCCACAGGTGTCTTACATCTTAGTAGAGGAAGATGGGTATCAAAAAGTGGATATAACTAATATGATGGTGAAGGTAAATGAAAGCTCAACAATTGTTATGTTAGATGTGGAAGTGTCAAACTAGAACATAATATAAAAAATGGATGACAAAAACTAATTAGAAATATTTTCAAAAAACTTGGAGCATGAGATTAATACCTTTTAGAATGTCTACCCTCCTCAAAAACTTAAAATAAAATCCAATAAAAATAATGTGTTCCAAAGTTTAAAAGGATTGGAAGATGACTTTTAAGGAACTTTCTTCCCCTCTCATCTACTCCCCATCCAAGAGACTATGGTATTGAATGGTTAGTTAGAAGAGAATGAAGGCTTGCAAAATCTAGATACTCACTTCAGCTCTCCTAGTTTTGAGATGAAAGAGAAAATAATAGAAAATGAAAATCCCTCCAAGGGGTCAAATAAACATTCAAATATGGGTAAAAAATAAAAAAGGTAGAGCCAACAATGTGGAAGTAAGAAAATTTCATACATAAAATGATATAGCAGATGGAACTCAGTCTCTGCATGATACGAAAGCATCAAAAGAACCAACAAGGGAATCCAATAGGTAGTGAAACAAAAAGATTCATGAAATTATGATGTGGAACATTAGAGGGCTGAATCATATCAACAAACATAGAGTTTTCATAGATCTTATAAAAAACAATTTCCCCTCTATTATTACTCTTCAGGAAACCAAAATGAGTAGAAACATGTTGGAGGAAACCAAAATTAAAATATGGAAACAAGCCAAGGTAGAAAGTGTTAGCTCAATAGGAATTTCAGGAGGCATAGCCACATTTTGGAATGAAAATGAACTGCTAAGAGATATTTTAACATAAAATAATCACCATTTAGTAATTTTATTCACCACTAAGAATCAAGACATCTAACGTATTCTCTCAAATATTTAGGCTACAAATAATGCTAGTACATGGAAAATACTTTGGAAAAACTTAATCTTTTTTTGAAATACCTTTCCCAAACTAAATTAGATGATTTTAGGGGACTTCAATACCACAAGTTGTGTGTTAGAAAAAATGGAAGGGTTTAATCCTACACAAATAAGATGGGGGATCTAGTATATTTCATCATGATGAAAGGATTATTCAATGTTAAACTCAGAGGTCCCCCCTATACATGGACAAACAAAAGTATTGGAGGTCTTATTCAAACTTGGCTAGATAGAGCTCTCATCTCCTTAGATTAGGTGCTACATCAAGATTTATGATTATCATACTTTCTAAGGATTGGATCTGATCAAAATCCTCTAATTCTCAATATTAAAAAAAGATTCAAAACTTATAGATCACCTTTCAGATTCAATCATAAGTGGTTCTCACATCTATATTTAGTAAAAAAAAACTACTGAATGGTGGAAGGTTATTACTACTTATATGGCTATGTTTAGACTCATCCAAAAATTAAAGAACGTTAAAATAAATATTAAAATTTGGAATAAAGAAACTTCCAAAAATATTTTCCACTAGAAAGAGGGAATAAGTATCTGAACTAAATCTCCTTGAGGAGAATTTTAGCAGTATAGGACTCTTCGAGTAGGCCCTCCACAAGGAAAATATTCTTTTAGAAAATTATCACACCATTTTATCCTAAGAGGAGTCTTTTTGGAGACAATAATATCATGCTGTTTGGCTGAAGGAAGGTGATCAAAATACTATATTTTTCTATATGTCTACCCTCAAACATAGAATCCACAACATAATATATAAAATTACAAAAGAGGATGGTGTGCACTACACCCACCCACTCATCATCAAACAAGAAGTTGTGAGTTTTTTCAAAGACGTCTTTACTACAAATTCTATTTTAGATAGGGACATGGATAAAGAATTCATATAGCACATTCTCACAGTATTACTTAGGATGATAATAATGCTATGATGAAAGAGTTCATAGATATTGAAATAGGGGCTATGGTTTTCTTGATGAATAAGGACAAAACACTAGGACCTGATGCTTTCCCCATGGAATTCTTTCAAAACTTATGGAAAATCAACAAACATGATGTAAGGGTAGCTGATAAGGAATTCTTCTCTTCTAGAAAGGTGATAAGAGAATTAAACAAAACCTTCATATCCCTTATCCCCAAGAAAAATTGAGCTTTGAACCTAAAATACTTTCACCCTATAAGCATGTGCAATTTGGTTTACAAGATATTTACTAAGATTCTAGCCCTTAAAATACATTTGATGAATAAAATCATTTCAATAAATCAAGGGGGATATGTATCAAGGAGACAAATACAAGATGGAATAATGGTAGTTCATGAAATGGTTCATGCCATGGATAGCCAAAAAATGTCAAGCATGATTTTCAACATTGATATGGAAAAGGCCTATGACATGGTAGACTAGAGTTTCTTGGAATGACATTAGAAAATTTTGGGTTCCATAAACATGTCAAATTGATGATACACAATTATATATCAACTGCCATGTTCTCCATTATTATCAATGGTCTTCCATCTACTTATTTTGGGAGTGCTTAGGGAATAAGATAAGGAGATAATATATCCCCTTTCCTCATCATTCTCATGGTGGAATCTCTTAGTAGAAATATTTTGGTATCTCTTGGATAGGGTTATTTAAATAGATTTAAAATAGTAGATCAAACTGAGCTAATGATCCATTAGCTAATCATGGATGATATGATCATCTTAGGAATGGATTCGATTAGGGAGGAAAGATAATTTAAAATAATTCTCAACATGTACGCAATTGTTTCTAAACAAATTATCAACTTAGTCAAAAGTTCTTTATATTTTATCAGCACTCCTACCCTAAGAGGAAAAAATATTAATAATATCATAGGATGCCAAATCAAAAATATCCCCATAATTTACTTAGGCATGCCTCTCTCTAAGGTAAAAATGACTACTGGCTTATGGAATCTGCTTATAGACCTCTTTCATAGTAAGTTGTCTAGATGGAAAGGAGTTATTATCTTATAAGTTGGGAAAATGATGCTTCTCAAGAATGTCATGAAAAGTCTCCCAATATATGTTATGTCCATATTAAAAATTTCAAAGAGTATCCAAGAAAAAAACAATAGTATATACAAATGCTTCTTATGGATGGGAGTAGAGGAAAAGTTTAAATTCCCATTAGTGGCTTAGGATAAGGTGTGCCTTCTTAAATAGTTTGGAGGATTTAGAATTATAAATCTCTTCATCATGAATAATGATTTGGTGACTAAATAGTGATGTATATTTATTAAATAACTGAACCAATGGTCCAACATAATTTGTGCCAAATACATGGAAAATAGAGGGCCCTACTCCTTACTTTCTGATGAACTACTCATCAATGGTTCTTACATCTAGAATTTCTTTTCCAAAAATAGAATCAATTTATTAAGAGGTTACAAATAGAAGATGGGAAATGGAATTAAAATCTAGTTTTGGGAAGACCCCTAGCTTAAGGACTACCCTTTGAACAATCTATAACCTTGGCAATGACTAGACCCTCAAGTAAGACTTGAATATGGAGAAAGGGTGGCAATTACATCCACATATTAGATGGTAGAAGGAGATGGAAAATTATTACTATTGAAAATTCAAATGATCACATATTTGCCTTGGTTGTAGACCTTAATCTTCTTCTTAGAGGCATTCATATCACTAACCTTCAAATGGAATATGAACTTGTTTGGGATGACTCAAAGGATAGTAATTACCATGTCAAGTTTGGATACTTAAAAATTCATTAGGGTGAAGAAATTAAACTCTAGCCAAAACTTGGGACAAAAATCTCATACCTAAAATCAACATTTTTTTATGGATCTATTTATAGAATAAAATACT
Organism: Torreya grandis; assembly: GCA_037957365.1. NCBI lineage: Eukaryota > Viridiplantae > Streptophyta > Pinopsida > Cupressales > Taxaceae > Torreya > Torreya grandis. The sequence goes on along the minus strand of JARHVA010001223.1, from coordinate 33,721 downwards.
TACTATCGAGAATCTTAGTAAAAGAGGCCTGTAGGTGGTGAACATATGTGTTCTATGTGAAAATAACTATGAATATTCTTTGTATATTTTATTTGAATGAACTTTTGACTTTAATATATGGAGTATGATACTTCAAAAATTCCATGTTCAATGGGTAAATCCAAACTCCATGATTAAGGCATGGATGGCTTTGAAGATGCCCTTTTTTCAACCAAGAAATTAGTGCCCTCTGGCACTTAGCTTTTCCCCATCTATAAGGAACATGAAAGGAGCATAATAATAAAATATAAAAGAATAGGAAACACCCTTTCATTAGAGTTTCTAACAAGATTATATTCTTGATTTTTTATAATTTTTAGAGCATAAAATGGGGGAAAAATAGTCATTTACACCCTTTGAAGAACACATTTCTAGGGAGTGGTAACTCTCTTTGAAAAATAAGCCCCTGGTTGACCCCAAAATCATCTTAATAAATAGTGTAATATGGTATTGTCCCTCTCTGAGTTGGGTCAAAGTAAAATTTGATGGTGCCTCCAAAGGAAATTTGAATCTTTTAGGAGGAGGAGTGATTCATGATTACCAAGGAGGTTTCATCTCTTCTTTTAAAGGGAGCATGGGCTTACAAACTAACCATTTATTAGATGCATTATCCACCCTATGGAATGTTCAACTAGTAGTGGGTCTTGGTTTTCAAAAACTCATTATTGAGGGAGATTCCCAAAACATTAGCAATTTCATTAATAAAAAATATTTGTCAATTAGATTATTTTTAATATCATTGATGAAATTTCCTAGATTAGTAATAAATTTTAGACCATTGTGTTCTAACATAACTACATGGAAGTAAATATGCTCACTAATGCCCTTGCCAATAGGGGAGTCTTTGCCACTCAATTTAGAACATGGAACATAATGGAAGACAAACTGACCCACATTAACAAGATCATTATTAAAAAGAAATCAAGAATAAGGCCTTCTACTTAAGAAGGCTATGCATAGGGACTTGTGAAATCTTTATATAAGGGGAAATGATGAAAAGCATTATGAGTTGGTGAAATATCATCATTCCAATTTCAATCCAACTAGGATGAACTCCAAATCTAGTTATAATTATAATTTTATTTATTATTGGAAAAGAGTGAAGGTTGATTATTTCTTCCTCTTATTTGGTGCATCTCACAATGATAATTCCAGGATGGGAGGAGGGATTAACAAGATGGATCCCATGTCTACTATAAAATCAATAAGATGTTAGAGTTAGGCGAGATTCTACACACTAGAGAGATTACTATGTGCATCAACTATATTTATGGTGTGGATAGGAATCTATCCAAGAAATTTACTAAGAGATAGAACAATATAGTTGGGAATATTAACAATATCTCAATCAAAATCAATGAGAGGATATTATTAACATGAAGTGTATTTTGATTTTATTTAATTTTAGTAGGAATAATAATAAGGAAAATAGACCCAACAAGAATCTCAAAGGAGTTTGCATCCAAGATATTGAGTAGAAATTGGGAGTATCTTGGGAAAAGAAATTTAAGGACATCACTTAAGGATGGACAAAAGATTATGAGGAGTGTAAAAATTATAATTAATTTTATTTTATTTCTTTTACTATGTTTTGTCATTATTTAGATGATGTTTTTCAGTTATGTATATGCTATTCTTTATTCCTTTTTGTTTCATGATCCTTCTTATTTAGGTAATCTTGTTTTCCAAGTTTTAGACCTTGCCTAGATTTATTTTATTTGGGTAGGGCCCCTTTAAACCCCACTTTTACCCTTTAATAAAAACATGGAGTTCTAGGGTTTTGCTTCCAAATTAGTCAAAAATAGGTCATAGATAGTGGATTAGGGTTCATCCACATAGGCACAAGAATATTATACTTAGACAAATGTATATCTAAAAGTTCAAACCATTTTATATAAGAAGACACTACTTCACCCTTGAGGACACTAGCACAGTACACTACTATCTAAAGGACCAAAAGTATATCTAGAATAGGTTCTAATTCATGATTTCAATTGATGACACTCTGATCAACTTCTATACTAGTTTCAAGCCTTTCATTCATCTATGTCAGTTAGTTTCCATTTGAGTACGTCTTTTTATAATTCATTGATATTTTTAGAATAATCAAATAGGGTGAATTATTGTACAAGTTAATGGTTATGTTTCTTGCATATTTTTTCCCTAATGTATTGTTCCAACCCTTTAATAACCTAGGGTTTTAAATTCCATAATCTCTAGAAAGTTAAATCATTTGGTGAACCTAACTTTGAATACTACCCAAACCCTAAACCTATATGCTATTAGGGTTTGTATCCTTATATTTTCTAATCTTAGAAATTAAATTCCAAAATATCAGATTTGATTTATTATTTTATTTTTTAAATCTTTCATAGATTAAATTTATTAAATTTTTTAAAATATACAACAATATATTTTCTTAATTTAAAACCTATAATGGTAGAATTTGATAAATGATTTGATGAGATTGATAAGAGACAAATTCAAAATTTCATATCTAAACATTCAAATATGAAAGGTGACCTTATCTATATTTTTAAGAAGAGCTTCAAAAGTCCATTTTTGGTCAATCTTCTAACCCTAAAGATGTTAATGTAGTTATACCTACTATGGAGATAAATCATATTCTATAACAACCAGTTATAAGCTAGCAACCTTCAGTAGTGGTAACACCTCCTATGAATAGTACACATTCCTCTTATCTATATTTATAATCCCTCATGAATGGGATCCATTCTCTATACGCCTTGGATTCTTATTTTTACCTACATACACCATTGTCACAACATATAGCAATAAATCCTTTGAAATTTAGATTTGTGTCACCTAAACTTACTTTATATGATGGTAAGGGTGATTTAGATCATTATCCATTTACTTTTCATGTAGCATGTTTATACTATATGTATAATGATTGGATGCTCACTAAGTCATTACCTCATAGTTTAAAAGACTATGGATTACAATAGTTTTATGATATTCCTAACCATCACAAAATTAAATCCATTGGTAGATATGTTTTTGTAACACTTTATAATCAAGATTAGTGATAAGGTTTCATATGCTCAAGTTTCTCAACTAAAGAAAAAATATAATGAGTCAATGGTTGAATATGTCTTCCAATATAAAACTATATTAGAAAACATGACTATCCCCATGGTAAATATGTAAATACATGACATATTAAATCTAATTTTATTATCATCATTAAATGAATCTATACTATTTAATAAGTTTCCATCATTCATAGATCTATGCCATGCATTGAAAGAGAAAGAAGTCAAAATTTTCTCTATGGGCATGTTAAAGTACACAACTGGATTAAATTAAACTAATAAGATTTATAATAAGCCCCTGTACAAGGTGAGGCCCACTAAAAATAAGAATGATCAAAAGATAACAGTTAATGTACCCTCAAAGGCAACTCCTTGTATGGTTTTATCAAATCTTCCAAGGAGACCTTTTATGAATCTTCCTAAATTATCAGCACATGTTCTCCAACAACTCTTGGAACTCAATATCATATCTCTCCCTCCATTAAAGAGTTTGATATAACTATGATTCTTACAAATAACTATTATTCTAATGAATTTTGAGACTATCGTAAAGCTATAGTATTAGTTTATGCATAAGATACAAGATTTTATAGATGATAATGTCATTGATGTTGGTACTCCTAGAAAGTCATCTACACCATAACCAATGGAAGTAAAAGAATTGAAAATATTTTTAGATCCATTTCCAAAGTATATGAATAATGATATAGGAGGCACTTTAGGTATCCATTATACTTATCAGGCACATTCACCACCAACGCCTTACCATACTCATACGATGGACACACACCCTCTTAATAATATAATTGGTGTGTATCATACTACAATTCCAACTATACCTCTCATAAATTTATTAGAGTAGGATATAATTTAATATGACACAAATTTATATGCACTCTTTATATGATCCTACATTAATTGTAATATTATTAAAATTTTCATGGTTGACAATGGGTCAAACATAAATATATTTATTATTACACTTCTACATCACTTGGGCTATTCAAATTAGGATAATTCTCAGATAGATATATTTATTTGTGAATTTAGTGGCCATGTTTAGATTTCCATTAAGGAAATTATAATTTCATTATATCTTGGGTCAGAACACATGGCCACTAGATTCATATTCATACCTATTGATGACACATTTTACATGTTATTGGGTAGACTTTGGATACAACTTTGATCCATTTCATTCATTATACATAGATGTCTCAAATATATACATGATAATAACGTGGTTATAGTTTATGGCCTTCCATATGTGTATCCTCTACCTATTCCATATCCATTTATATAGTAGTCACCAATCACAACTCTAAACACAGAGTCCGTTAGCACACCTAAGATATTAGTCAAGCCACCAATGTAGGTGAGTTCTTCTCATACAATATTACCAATAATACATATTATACCATAGAGACATTTATTAGTGAGGTCCCTATGTTAAAAACATGTTGTGTATTCTAGAGAACCTCTATTTACCCCATTACCACATAAATTAGTGTTACAACATAGAACATCCAATCTAGTTATAGTTTATTCTACTAGATGGGTTCTCAAGGAATCCATAGTTCACATGCCTATTCATTCACCTCCATAGATTCATAAACCCATTCCATAGATAGTTTTAGATATATATCACTTAGTAAATTTGATTATCTGATCTTAGATACCTCATCACACAACATACATGATTATTCTTCCTCTCTTTGATACATGACACATTGATTTTGAGTCTCTTATGAGACTCATCAATTAATAGCATCTCTCCTTTTACATATCTTATACTTATATGTTGGATGTATTTTCATTGATGTCAAAGGTCTAGCATTATTGGTGATAAAGGTCCCATTGAATTTAATGGTGTTTTTAATATTTATATCTTAGATAGTGTGTGTTAATATTTATTTCATATTAATGAATATATTTTTGGTTGCATATAAGTCAAAATAAGGCCCATGGAGAAGTGAAAGAGTCATGGGGTAAAATATAAAAGAGCAATGGGACACATTTTCTCATGAAGAGTCATCTAGAGGAATTCCAAGAGTCACCATGTGAAGACAAAGAGGGTATGGCACATTTTTTCATGAAGGGACACTTTGAGGAATTTGAAAAGTCGCCAAGATAAAGAAAAAAGAGGAAATGATGCATTTACCTATGAAGGTTCACCATATGACTTTTTAAATGCAAGGATACAAAGGGTCATGTGAGTTTGGTGCCATTTTCCATGAGGATTGAAGGGTCACAAAGGGTGAATGTTAAAGGTCATTTGGAAAGCTATAAATAAAGGATTAAGAATCCATTTGTAATATGCAAGAGAGTTCATGGTTTTTTTTTTTTTTGAAGAGAGAAAAATAAGAGATATTTTAGAGTTATATAATTTCTTGAGTAAGCAACATTGAGAGATAGTTGTGTTCTATACACAAGAGGGGTTGGTGCTCACAAATATTTACAAGGGGTTGATTCTCTTGTGGGTTAGTGCTCACAAATAGTTATTATGTTGGTGCTCAGTAAAGAGGTTAGTGCTCTTGCAAGTTGGTGCTTGTGAACTTTGTAATTTGAGTTGGTGCTCATTCATATACTTGAGATTATTCTCTGTCATTTTTCTCACTTTGGGTATCCACATAAAAATATAGTGTCTCTCTCTTTCTTGTGTGGTACCTATTATTGTTTTAGTTTTATTGCATATATTGAATGTGTGGTTAAGTGGTTAAAGAAAATGAATTTGATTAAGAAATAAGATCTGATTCACCCCCCCTCAGTATATTTCATGCTTAACAATTGGTATCAAATCAAGTTTCTTTGAAACTTTTTTATATCTTTAAGGTAGATCGAGAAAGCATGATGGCTAGATCACATGAAAGTTTTTCTAAAAATAAGGCACCTTTATTTGATGGGATAAATTATATTTTTTGGAGCATAAGGATGAAGACTTATTTGATGGCCCTTAGATTCAACATATGGCAAGTAGTGGTAGAATAATATGAAGAACCACAGACACTTGTAACTACTCTGATAGAAAAGAAGGTAAGTGAAAATAATGATAAAGCTTTAAATGTTATTTTATGTGGATCAAAATTTGTTAAAGTTATGCAATGTAAATCTACTCATGAAACTTGGGTAAAACTTGAGAATATTTACAAAGGTGATAGAAAGGTTCAACAAGCCAAGATTCAGACTTTCAAAAGATAGTTTGAGAGTTTGAAGATGGAAGAGGAAGAAAATATAACAAGTTATCTTTTGTGGGTTGATCAAATAGTTAATTATATTGAAGGTCTTGGAGAAAATTTAGAATAATAAATTATGGTTCAAAAAGTTTTAAGATATATACCATTGAGATATGATGCAAAATTTTTGGAAACTGAAGATATGAATAATTTATCCAAGCTAAAGATGGATGAGCTAAATGGTATTCTTATGGTATATGAGATGTAGACAAAACAAGAGAAACCCTCAAAGAGAGAAGCTACTTTTAAGACATCAAAAAAAGAAAAGGCTAAGATTCAAGAATCAGGTGATAGTTTTAGCGATGATGAAGATGACAACAAATCTCTATTCATTTGCAAGCCAAGAAAGGGCACAAGTAAATATCAAGGAAAATTACCTTTCAAATGTTTTAATTATGGAAACATTGGACATTTTGTAGGTAAGTGCCTAGATAAGGGTAATGGTGATAATGAAGAAGGAAAGTCTACATACAAGAATAATTTCAAAGGAAAATTCAAGAAAGTATTTGAGAAGAAGAGTTTGTATTCTAAATATCCTAGCTCGGCCAAAGATAGCAGAGTTAGTGATTCAAAAGAAGAAGAGATTTTATTCATGGCCATACATAAATATACCTCCATAAGCAAAAGTATAAATGATTAAGAAGAAGAATAGGATGAAGCCAAAGTGAATCTAGAAGGAGTACTTGTTTGTGCCTTATAAGAGTTAAAATATCTTGAGAAGAAGAATCAAAGATTAAAGCTCCAGATCAAAAAAAATGAGAAAGAGTCAAAGAAAATAATTGAAGATCTATAAGCACACTTTGAAGAAGCCAAAAAAATGAAGAAGATCTAATGTCATAGTTTAAAATAGTAAGTAAATAATGTGAAAGGTATGTTATTTAAATTGCTTCTTTAAAAATAGATCTTGAGAAAACAAATAAAACAATAAATGATAGAGTAGCCAATGATTCAAAATTTGAGAATAACACTAATATGTTGACTAAGATACTAGATTCAAAGATCAATGGAAAATAATATAGGTATTATATTTGAAAAAGAGAAAGGGGAGGCCACTACTTTTATAGATAAGGAAAAAGGAAAGAGATATACTGAAACTCTTACAAAAGAAGAAATAAAAAGTGAAGAAGTTAAGAATATAGAGGACATCTCAAACAAAGAAGGTTGAAGGGAACAAAGCTATAAAAGGCATCAGGTCAGAGATACACAAATAGGTCCTATTTTTATGGTTAATATTTTCATTTTAAAGGATGTGGTCATAAGAAAATATAATGTCAAAAAAGGGCTACAAATTTCAGAAATAAGAAGGAAAGTCATGCAGAGTCAAGCAGAAGAAGCCACAACTCTTTTTGCTCCTCTATTAGGCTTTAATGAAGAGACCATAATATGTTACAAGTGAAACAAATTTGGGAACATAGATTGATACTATATAAGTGTGTTCAAGTTAGTCAATAAGGACCATACTTTCAAGGCTTCATTCATTAAGAAGAAAGTTCAGACAGGTTCATGGTAGAGGAAACAACTTTAAAAGTCTATGTTGGTACAGACAGCTTTGCATGCAAGAAATGAAGAAAAGACATAGTTCATTGATAGTGTATGTTCAAGGTACATGATATGAGACAATATTAATTTCATGACCTTGAAGAAGATCAATGGTGGCATAATGAAATTCAGATATAATATTACTACCAAAATTGTCAAAAAATGTACACTAAGTTTCGATAATGGTAGAATTAAAACTAAAAATATTTTGTATGTAGAAGGTCTTAAGAATAAAATTTTGAGTGTAAGTCAAAGTTGTGATTAGGGGCACACACTAAATTTTTATGCATAAAGTTTTTAAATTATGATAAAAGATTCAGATGTGTTGATTATAGATGCTTAAGGAACATGCAATAATTTGTATATTTTATCAGACATCAAAGGTCAAAGATGTTGTTTGAGTAAGATTGAAGAAAGTTGGATATAGCATAGGAGAATGGGTCACATAAATTTTTGATAATATTATCAATATCAATAAAAATTAAGCAGCCAAATATCTTTCAAAGATTACAAAACCATCTGACACACTTTATGAACCTTGTCAGCATGGGAAGCAGGCCAGAAGGCAGTTTAAAACAAAAGAGTACTTGACAACTTAGATGGTAGAACTTGTTCAAAATGATCTATGTGGATCAATGAGAAATCAAAGTAATTAAGGTGAGGAATATTTAATGTTGATTATTGATGATTTTTCATGTATGACTTGGGTAATGTTTTTTAAAAAAAATTAGAAGCTTTCAAAAATTTAGAAGCATTCAAAGCATTAGTTGAGAATGAAACTAGTTTGAAGATTAAGTGTCTAAGATCAGATCAGGGAGGATAATTCATGTTAGATTAATTTTTTAGTTTTTTGAAGACCATGTAGGAAAAGATACATTATTAAATAGCCAAAACTCCATAGCAAAATGGAGTAGTTGAGCGGAGAAATAGAATAGTTCAAGAGATGGTAAGAACAATGCTAAATGAATCCAAGATATTATATAAGTATTGGGAGAGAGGTAGTTGCTACAAGAATGGATATTTAGAATAGATCATTATTGAGAGTCAATAGTGAAAAGACTTCTTATGAGCTATGGAAAGACAAACCAACAATAGTTGATTATTTTAGAGTTTTTTGATAGCAAATGCTTCATAAAGAGAATTGATGAAAAACTTAGGAAGTTTAAATCTAGAGAAGGTGAAGGTATATTTCTTAGTTATTATTCAAAAATTAAAGCTATATAAATATTATTAAAAAAAACCAAGAAATTTTTTTAAAGTGTAAGTGTCAGGATATAAGAAGATAAAACACAAAGAATCAGTGATCTAGTAGACATTCATGAAATCATTGAAGAGGAAGATTTTAAAGAATTAGATGAAGATGAGAAGGAGAAAAAAGGACACTAAAACTCCATCCAGATATTTTCATAGAAATCATAATGAACTGACATCATTAGCGATATAAATGAAGGAATTCACACTAGAATAATGATGGTAAGTGAATCTAGGTTTAATTTCTATTTGTTATCCGAAACTCAGCCTAGAGCTTTTTCATAAGCTAGACATAATAAGAATTGGAGTAAGGTTATGGATGAAGAATTTAAATCAAAAAGAAAAGAATGATACTTTAGAATTAGTGCCTAGACCAAAAGATCATAATGTGATAAGAAATAAAATGGGTTTATAGAAATAAGTTGAATGAAAATGGAGAAGTGACCCAGAAATAAAGCAACATTTGTATGTAAAGGATATGCTCAGATTGAGGGAATAGATTTTGAAGAAACTTTTTCACCAATGGAAAGGCTAAGGCTATTAGAATGTTTCTTGCATATGCAGTGGTTTAAAAACTTCAAAGTGTTTCAGATGGATGTCAAATCTACCTTCTTAAATGGGAATCTAGAAGAAGAGGTCTACATTGAACAACTTAAGGTATTTTATTCTCTCAAATATTAGTAGCCATGTATGCAGATTGAAGAAAGCATTGTATGGATTAAAACAAGCTCCCAAAGCTTGGTATGCAAGACTTGCTAAGTACTTACAAGATCAAGGTTTCAAGAGAGGATTTTCTGATAGTAATCTCTACATCAAAATAGAAGGTGGGCATTAATTGATTATTGTAGTATATGTTGATGACATAATTCTTTGAGGAAACATTGAAAAGATGACAATTTTTTTTTTTGATAATATGAAAAAATAATTTGAGATGTCTATGCTTGGATAATTGATATTTTTCTTAGGATTTTAAATATTTTAGTTAGATAAAGGGATTTTCATATCTCAAAGTAAATATGCCAAGGAAATGTTCAATAAATTTGGTTTTAAGGATTGTGCACTAGTCATCACACCAATGTGTATAGGAAATAAGGTGAGCAAGGATAAAGATTCACCTATTACAGATCAATCTTTGTATATATCTATGATTGGTAGTCTTTTATATTTTATAGCATCAAGGCTAGACATCATGCATGTAGTAGGTATGGTTGCATGATATCTTTTCAGCTCCAAAAGATAGTCATGTTCAGTTGGTGAAGAGAATATTAAGATATATCAAGGGGACATTAGATTATGGATTATGGTATCCCACAGGTAGATATTTCACTTTGATTACTTATACAGATTCATATTGGGTAGGGTGCTTAGATGATAGAAAGAGTACAAGTGGAGGAACTTTCTTCCTTGGTGATAGCTTAGTATCATGGCACTACAGAGTAGATTGTAGATATTTTCACAAAGGCACTACCAAAAGACACATTTGAGTATCTATGGGAAAATTTGGTAGTAATTTATTTTACTTCCTACCATTGAGGTTTGACATTAGTTGAGGGGGGGAGCTAAGTTTTAGCTCATGGTAGGCCTTTTCCAGTAATGTCAAAGGGGTAGAATAATAGATACAAGTGCAAAAAAAAATATAGGGAATAGGTATAGGTTGTTACAATAAGGGGGGAGTTACTATATGTTTTTCAAATGGTAGTATGTGTAGGTTTCAGGATGTGGCAATTTCAGTTTGAGGTTGCCATCAATGACAAAGGGGGAGATTATTGGAAATATTGTCATTAATGTCAAATCTCTAGCATTATTGGTGATAAAGGCCCCATTGCATCTAATGGTGTTTTTAATATTCATATCTTAGGTAATGTGTGGTAATATTTATTTAATATTAATGAATATATTTTTGGTTGCATATAAGTCAAAAGATGGCCCATGGAGAAGTCAAAAATTCATGAGGTAAAAGACAAAAGGAGGAATAGGACACATTTTCTCATGAAGAGTCATCTTGAGGAATTCGAAAGAGTCACCGTGTGAAGACAAAAGAGGGTATGACACATTTTTCCATGAAGGGACACTTTGAGGAATATGAAAAGTCACCAATATAAAGATAGAATAGGAAAGGATGCATTTGTTTATGAAGGGTCACCATATGACTTTTTGAATGCAAGGATACAAAGGTTCATGCAAGTTTGGTACCATTTTCTATGAGAATTGAAGGGTCACAAAGGGTGAATGCCAAAGGTTCATTTGGAAATCTATAAATAGAGGCTTAATAATCCATTTGTAATATTCAAGAGAGTGCATGGTTTAGTTTTGTTTTCAAAGAGAGAAAAGTAGGAGATATTGTAGATTTATATCATTTGTTTATTAAGGAACATTGAGAGATAGTTGTTTTTTATACAGAAGAGGGGTTGGTGATCATATGGGTTTGTGCTCACAAATCTTTTCAAAGGGTTGGTGCTCCTATGGGTTGGTGCTCAAAAATAGTTGTTGTGTTGGTGCTCGACAAACGGGTTAGTACTCCTACAAGTTAGTGCTTGCAAAATTTGTAATTTAAGTTGGTGTTCATTCATATACTTGAGATTTTTCTTTGTTTTTTTTTTCCACTTCGGGTTTCCACGTAAAAAATGGGTCTCTCTCTCCTCTCTCTCATCTCTCTCTCTCTCTCTCTCTCTCTCTCTCTCTCTCTCTCTCTCTCTCTCTCTCTCTCTCTCTCTCTCTCTCTCTCTCTCACTCTCTCTCTCTCTCTCTCTCTCTCTCTCTCTCTCTCTCTCTCTCTCTCTCTCGTGGTGCATATTATTGTTTCAATTTTATTGCATATCTTGAATGTGTGGTTAAGTGGTTAAACAAAAAGAATTTTGAATAAGAAATAAGATATTTAATATACTAATTCACCCCCCCACTCTCAGTATATTTTGTGTTTAACAGTAGAAAATAAAAAATAATATAATATGTTTAAAATTAAAAAACATTAAAATATTTCTAAAAAAATACAAAAACTTAGATTGTATGCATTATCATGCTTATATTCCTTTTATTTTCTGGGTACAACATATGTTATCTATGTTAGTATAATTATTCATATCATACATAAATTTTTCACTTGTTCTCTTCAAGTGTTCACAAATGAGTATAGGACTCAAATCCATCACAAAAATCCATATTTGCTACTAGCTATCCACTAGGGGCACATACACAGAAACATAGATTCAACATTGATACATCTACCCATTAGGGCCATCCTATACATAACCTCCACTTTACTAGGTTATATCATCTACACTACACTAATTATTTTATGACTATGAATACTATAGAATAATTTTATGTACATATTTTCTCTTATAAATATTTTTACTGCATGATCATGAATACTTTCATTTTTATCTCTACTAGTTTAGATTTGATTGTAGCTCTTTACTTTTACATCTACTCAAGGGAATTTGAATATTCCACTATCTGATGTCTCTAATCCACTTATTTTCATTGTATTATGCTTTAGATTTGTACCCATGTCCTTGTGTGTGATTTATTGTTTATGTATTCAAACATTTAAACATGTTCTTCTTTATGGATCTAAACAAACATTAATTTTTCTTTGTGTATGTGGACATTTGAACATGTCCTTTTAGATATTTTTTTTTCAAACTTAGTGACATGTGCCCATGTCCCTTGTATTATGTCCCCATTGCTTACTTTGTGTGCCTCATATATTTGTATGTATTCTTTCATATATTCATCATGGACACGACACTTGCCTCTTACATGTTGCTCTAACTCTTAGTTTTTTATGTCATGAGGGACCTCATCCATCTCCCCTTTCTTATTATGTGCCTTGATGGACATCATGCCCCATCCCCCAAGTAGTTTACACATATTTTATTCATATTTATTACTCATATACATCCTTACATTGTTATATATTTATAACTTTGTGAATGATATATTTAACATAAATGGTATATTGCCAACTTATGCTCAATCAATTTTACATTCTGATATCATGTATACACATTACATTAGTTTATCACATAGATATCATATACTTTTTAGTCAAACACACATGATACAAATCTTTTATTTTAAGGACAATTATTGTATAGGTTCAACAACTCCCCTAAAAAGAGGGGGAATTCACAATGGTTTCTCATAAAGATCAGGATAAGTGTAATTAGAAAAAAAACTAGCATAGAGACATAGATTACAAAGTTTAGAATAAGGAAAACATAGTTTAAAATAGTATGACATGTCAATAAGGAATACATGGAGGGGAGGTTAGTATTGTGTTAGCCAAATAAAACAAAATCAAAATAACACACTAAAAACTTAACACATCTAGCCTAGACACTAGGGAAAGCATATGTAACAAGAATGTCAATGAAAACACAACTAGAACATAAAATAAATTATTTGTTTACCTTCATTATATCTCCCAAATGGCTTGTTGAAGTCGCTTGCTTAGTTTTGTGCATTGATAAGTCTTTATCAATAAAATTCCATTTGCTCCTCTCTCCTTATCACCTTGGCTTGGTTGATTGTACTATGAATTTTTCATGGTAACATTAAACTAATAAATCTTAAGTGGGAAATCTTTAATAATAACACTACACTATCAAATCTTAAAGATCAATAGGTGTGGCCTTGTATTTATAGCCTCCAAAGTTAACTCTCATTCAAGGTGAATTATGGTTGATTTTAAACATGAAATGAGTTCAAACTAACCCTATGTGAGTTGAGTCTAACTATACTTGAGTTAAAATTTGTCATGTAATTATGATTTATAATTACTAGGCATGGCTCTTAAATTAGATATTTTAGAAGATATTGACAACTCATAAAGACAATATGAAAAGGCTTGATATTTTGAATTTTTGAATTTCTATTTTTAGATATTCATTACTTTAAAATGGATTAATTAGATAATAATTTAATATGTTTTAATTATTTGATTCATTTTTACTATAATTTTAGTTATTTTTAGAATTTTCCAAGTTCCCCACTTAATGGTTCTATAGGCCAAATTGCCAATTGTTAGGTTGCAAGGTGACTGAGAATGAATCTATGAAAGGTTATTAATGAATATGGTATAATTATCCAAATAGGGATCCCTCAATATGATTCCAAGCATTAATTAGTGATGTTTGGATAAAATTGGGATGTTTAGTGATTCCTAGGCTTAATTTGTAATGTGTGGTAGAAATCAATCTGAAGTCCAATCAGAAGCTAGTTGGGGCCTAAATGGGGTGTCTACAAGACATAGATAAATATTAGTTTGTCTTAGTAAAATAAAAAAATGACATTAGTTTGACATAAATGACACTAACACAATACACTACTATCTAAGGGATTGTGCTACTATCCACTAACCCAAAACATAGGAAAATCTACATTGGCCAAAAAAGTACAGTAAATATAGTTTAGTTTTGCACATTTTCAATAATAGATTATTAGTTATGCTCATTTTATTCTTTATTTTACATATAATCATAATATTTTACCTATATTAGGGTCATCATGCATGACATGATCATTCTCATTTTAATTTTAGATATGCACAGATATAGATTTCTATAACTTAGTCTATAATCCATATGTATAGATATAAGAACTAGGGGGAATATGCATAACACATTATTTCTACATGATCACTTTTACATTAGTTTTCTTAGATAGAATGGAAAATAAATGTCATTCTTAGTGTTGTATAATCTAGACACCATTTACACCATGTTTCACACCAGATTGATGCCTGATTCCATCTACAATGGTTGTCATTTCTAAGTAGTCCCTAAGCTACATTCTTGAGTGCTAAAGTGGACCCTAAGCTATATATAATTCAAAAATTTTTAGTGGACTAGATCCATATTACATAGTTTTGATCACATATGCATCTTCTACACATAGATAGGCAATGATGGATTCATATCCTACTTGAGTTCTTGATCCACCTACATAGGAATGTTGCACAAGAAATTATTCCAATCCAAGCTATTTAAAGATTATGATAAACTAAATAGGGGTGGTTAATGATAGAATCAAAACTATATTGAGTTCTTGAGCCACCCATACATGGGGATTGATCAATCCATCAAATCAATCCATGTTATTCATTGATTTGATCACCAGTTACACACACAAGATGTCACCAAGTTTTTACATTGGTTCACATACCTAATGGGGTGTATTCATTCCATTTCCCTCTCTCTTATCTCTTTAATTAGTTTTTTATTTAATTTTGATATTCCATAAGGATAGATTCATCCATGTTTCACATATAAGATACATAATAAAAAATGTTTTAGAAACTCAAACCTAGATTCATGGGCTTCACCTCATTGGTAAGTCTAGGTATGCTTCTTTATCCTTTATCCTAGTCATTTCTATAAGTTTAAATTCAAAAATAAATTTTAGGGGGCAAATATATTCATATAAAATGTCAATTGAGTGCAATGAGTGTCACTTGAGACCACCCTATCCCTAGTTTAGCCCTAGACCTACCTTAGGGTATCTTTTGATCCTTATCTAATTTTTTTGTGGGTCTAACCCATCATCATATGTACTAAAATCATTCCTAGACCATCTCTAAGCATCCATATCCATAGTGCACCTGATTCTACCACATGCACACTAACACATCCTTTTGGATACTAACACACTATGCTAGTGACCTAGGGACTGTGCTAATGTCCCTTACCTCTTTTCTCCTCCAAAATACATATTTCCATTTCTTAAAGTCACCAAGGGTCAGCCTAGACCTATTCCATATCCAAATAAGCATCATATCAATATATATACACCACTTTTATCCCTTTACCCACTAAATGAAATTTAGATGCAAATACACATAAATAAGCTAAAAAACAAGTTGTACAAATCAAGTTCACTGATCCCTATTCTACCTTAATTATGCATAAAACCATATACAATAATATTAATTTTAGAATACTAAGATTTTAAATCTCAAGTCACAATCAAAACACTCAATCTAGCACTCATACCAACATTCACATACACTTGCACCAACACTTAGATTGGGAGAACTACACTAGGATTGATCCCCTCTCAAGGTATTGGAATATACGCAACTCTCAACATAATGGGGTGTTGAGTTCATGTCCAACCTATCCATCTAACATCCCACTTTTTCTAATTGTGATCCTAAAATACCCTAACACCATGGAGGTATAGGCTTTTACTTTCAAATAAGTCAAAAATAGATCATAGATAGAAAATCAAGGTTCATCTACATATACATAGGCATACCAGACTTAGATATATATATATAAGTTCATACTATTTTTTTAAAAAAGGACATATTCATTCCCTTGAGGATACTATCATGGTGCATTACTATCAAAAGGATTGCACTTCTATTTGGTAGAGGTTCTGAGTCCTAATTCTAGTTGATGACATTATGAGCCTCTTCTATACAAGTTTATAGCCTTCATTTATCCATCTCAATGAGTTTATAGCTAAGTAAATCTTTGTGTAATTCATTACTACTTATAGAATAATTATATTAGGTCAATTATTATACAAGTTAGTGGCTATATGTATTGCATATTTATTCCCTAATTTATTGTTCTAGCCCTTTAACAACTTAGGGTTTTAAACTCTATAATCTCCTAGAAATTTAAATTACTTAGCCTCTTTAGTACATGTTGTAATATCAATAATATTCTCATCAATATGATCTTGAATATTGTTTCTAATCTTGAAACATAAATTTCTAGATTGACCAATACATCTATGGTAGTCAAAGTATGCAATGTCGTTAAATTTTTTATATTATGGTCTAGACATGTTAATTTACATTAGTGGAGGAATAATGATAGGATTTCATTCAAGTAAATTTTACAACAATACATGACAATGTGAAGGTAGCCTTGAAAATTGTCTCATTAGTGGAGCTTGTAATTGAAGCTTTTGTGTTGGTTGTCAATTAGCATTAATTATAACATTAGATTCATTATTTCTTACATTTGGTTTTATATTATAATTTTGATTGATTTGAAATTTTTCATTTAAATTAGAAGGATTATTGAAATCATATTTAAACTTTTTAAAAGTAAACTCGGCCTCATGATCTTTAACTTTATGATATAGCTGATCACCAAATTTAAACTTACCAAACATAATTGAATCTTGAAAAGGAGATACAAAATTTTGAGTAAATATCTCTAGGAACTTAGTATTAACCATTTCATTTGTCATTTTTCCTAGCATAGTCTTGTATCTTAGCACATATTCATTGACTATTTAAAAAACCCTTATTTGAGCTATGTTATTTGAGAATACAATAAAATTTTACCAATGTTGATGGAAAAGTGTGTTGACAAAATTATTTCACAAAGGTTTGAAGGACTTTGTAGTTATACAAAATGTCACTTTAGTGCAATGAGTGTCACTTGAGACCACTTATCCCTAGCTTAGCCCTAAACCTATCTTTGGGACTCTTTCAATCCTTATCTAGATTTTGTGTGTGTTTAACCCATCCCCAAATGTACCAAAAGTAGTCTTAGACTATCTCCTAGGCATTTGGACCCCTAGTGTACCTGATTATACCACCTAGACACTAGTACAACCCTTTGGACACTAGATCACTGTGCTAGTGACATAAGGACCACACAATTGTCCCTTAACTCTTTTCTCCTTTAACAAAAATATTTATGTATCTTAATATACTTTAGGGTTAGCCTAGAACTACTCCACATCTTGACAATCACCAAATTAGTATATATATACCACTTTTATCCCTTTACCCACTATATGGAAATTTGATGCAAATACACACAAACAAGTTGTGTAAATCAAGTTCATTGATCCTTTTTCTACCCTACTTCTACATATAACCATATAAAGAAATCCTAAGCTTATATTACTTATATTTACAATCTCAAGTCATACTCAAAACACTCAAGTCATCTTTCATACTAGTATTCACTTACACTTGCACTATCACTTAGATTAGGAGAATTACATTGGGCTTGATGGCCTCTCGATGTATTGGTATGTAGGCAACTCTAAAAAAAATGAGGTATTGAGCTCACATCCAAGATATTCAGCTAACATGACACTTTTTATACTTGTTCTCTTCAAATACCCCAATAACATGGAGGTTTAGGGCTTCACTTCTAAATTAGTCAAAAATAGGTCATAGATAATGAATCAATGTTTGTATGCACATGCACATGCATATTAGACTTAAACAACGGCATATCCAAATGTTCATACTATTTTTTGCAAGAGGACACTGCCATGCCCCTAAATACACTATCATGGTGCACTCTATCAAAAGGACTATGATTATATCTAGGAGAAGCTATGAATCTTGATTCTAGTTGACAACACTCTAACCAGCTTTCATACCAATTTCTAAATTTTCATTCATCTATCTCAGTTAGTTTTTAGATAAGTACATCTTTTTGTAGTTTACTACTATCTATAGAATAATTATATTAGGTCAATTATTATAAAAAATTAGTGGATGTATTTATTTCATATTTCTTCCCTAATTTTAATATTCTTGCACTTTAACACCTAGGTTTTTACACACCATAATCCCATAAAAAAGTTAAAACATTTGGTGAACATGAATTACTTCAAATATTACCCAAACCATAACCCTAGATGATACTAGGTTTTGTATCCTTTTTTTATTTCCATTGGTTGTGTTGGGATTTTTAGATTTCATATATTATTTTATAAACACTATTACATTTCATTTTTTATATGCCATCTTAAAAATTTATCTCTTCCTTAAAAAAGAAGTGTTAGGCTTAATGGTAATCCTATTGCGCATACTCATATTCCTTCCATTCGATATATACCATGGATAAAAAACTAATTGAAACCCCTCTAGTAGATCATTCAAACTATGATGATGTGGAATTCAATGATAATACATTTGAGAATGATAAATACAATCAAGATCATAATGATACATAAGATGAGACTCAAGATACACCCTCCTCTTGATGATGATTATCATGTAGTCACTAAGGATGAGATCCTACAAAGTTTCATAGATAGACTTTGATAATATCCCCATGATCATGCAATTTTTTTCAAGCTATATTGGAAGTCAAGAACAAATCACTTGATAACTCTTCTAATCCCACAAATGTTAATATTGTTACACCTACTATGGGGGAAACTTAGATTTTACAACAACTAGTTATAAATAGGTAACCTTCACCAATGGAAACACCTCATATGGCTATCATGCAATCCTTCTCTCAGGATGTACAATCCCTCATGCATGAAATCCATTCTCTATAATCCAATATGTTACATCTTGAGCAAGGTGACACTAGGTAATATCATGCCTTAGATTCTCATTTTCTCTTACATACACCTTTGGCACAATATATAGTTGAAAATCCTTTTCCATATAGATTTTTGGCACTTAGGATTACGTTATTTGATGGTAAGGGTGACCTAAATCATCATCTACGTGCTTATCATGCAACATATTTTTAATACATGTATAGTGATTGGCTCCTCACTAAGTTGTTCCCTCACAATTTAAAATACTATGCATTACAATGGTTATATGATATTCCTAATCATTCCATCACAACATTCAATCCACTATTAGATATGTTTTTGGCACACTTTTTGATAAAAAATAGTCATAATGTTTCCTATTCTCAAGTTTATCAACTAAAGAAAAAATATAATGAGCCAATAATTGAATATGTCTTGTGATATAAAACTATATTAGCAAAGATTAATAACCCCATGGTAGATAGAGAACTCTAGGACATATTAAAATAGACTTTATTATTGGCATTACATGAAGATATTATATTCAATAATTTTCCATCATTCATAGATCTATGCCATACATTGAAAGATTAGGAAGTCAAACTTCTCTCTGTGAGAAATTTAAAGTAGACAACTAGATCAGATTCAACTAATAAGAATTTCAATAAGCCCTCATATCAGATGAGTTTCACTAAAAACTAAAAAAATAAAAATGCAATAGTTAATATAACCTTAGATCTAGCTCCTCGCATGATTTTATCATCTCCTCCAAGGAGAATTTTTATGAATCTTTTAGAATCACCAACACATGTTATCCAACAACTCTTAGAATGCAATGTCATATCTTTTCCTCCCATCAAAGAGGTTGATATGACTAGGCCTCTTATAATTAACTATGAATCCACTACATTTCATGACTATCATAGGGCCTGAAACCATATTACAAAAAAATACATCAACTTATGACATAAGATACATGATTTGATAGATGTTAATATCATTGATGTGAGCAATCCTAAAAAGACAACTAAAGTACAATAAATAGAAGAAAAAAAAATGAAAATATTTTCAATGCCATTCCCAAAGTAGACATATAATAAGATCATAAGCACTTTAAGTTTTCATTATACATATTAGTCACATCCACCACCATCATATTATAATACTCATACATAGGAGACACCCTCTACATAATATCATCAATGCGTATCATATTATAGTGCCAGCTAGACCTCTCATCTCTTTCTCAAAGCAAGAGATAGTTAATGATGACATAGATTTATATGCACTCATTTTTAAGGCTTATATGTATCAACATCCTATTTAGAGTGTCATGGTTTAAAATGAGTCAAGCATTAATAGGTGTATTATTACACTTTTACATCACCTTGGCTATTCAGAGAAGGATATTTTGTCAATAGATACAATTATTCATAGCTTTAGTGTACATTTCTAGAGTTCAATTAGGGAGATTGTACTTCTATTAGAGGTTGGGCATGCATATATGGCTACTAGAATCATAATCATATCTAGTTCCAACATATTTGATATGTTATTAGGTAGGCCTTAGATACAATAGCTTCAATCCATTCCATATATCACACAAAGATGAATCTAATATATACATGCTAATTAGGTGGTTATAATTAAGGGCATTCCATATGAGTATCCTTTACCTATACCATAGTTATTTATATAATAAGCAATACTTACAGATCAAAACATAGTGTCCATTAGCACACCTTAGGTATCAGTTGAGCCATTAGTGCAAGTGAGGTATACTCTTACAACATTATCATGTATAAATACTCTACCATGGAGACCTTTATTAGAGATACCCTTGTGTTAAATACATGCTTACAATTCTAGAGAGCCTCTCTCTACTCCAATACCACATAGATCAATGTTAAAACATAGAAAATCCTATCCAATTATAACTTATTCTACTATAGGGGTTCATAAAATCTCCATAGTTCACAAGCTTGTTCAGTCATATCCAAAGATTCATAAACCCACTTCACAAATAATATTATCTATAAATCACTTAGTACATGTTATTTTATGATCTCACATATGTCTTCATAGAGCACATATGATCACTCTCCCTCTCTTTGATATAGGACACATTGATTTTGAGTCTGTTGAGAGACTCATCGGTTAGTAATATATCTCCTCTTGTACATAGTTTATACTTATAAAATGCAAAAACATTTAAATACTTACTTAGAAAATACAAGTTTTAGATTGTATGCATTTCCATGTTTACTTTCCTTACATTTTTCAAGTACTACATATTCTATATATGCTATTCTAGTCAGTTTTATCACACATACATACTTCACTCATTGTCTTTGAGTATTCATAGATTACTGTAGGACTCAGATCCTCTACACAAATCTATCTGCTAATATCTACACATTAGGGGAACATACATAGATACATAAATTCAGCATTAATAAATTCACCAATTAGGGGTATCCTATACATAACTTTCACTTTACTAGGTTATATCATTATATAATACACCTTTTTTGTGACTACTACTATTATAGACACAATTTATGTACATCTTTTCTCTTATATAGATTTGTACCACATGTTCATGCATAATTTCATTGATAGATTTCATATTTTAGATTTGATTATGCATTTTTGATTCTATATCCACTCAAGGGCATTTGAATATGCCAATGTTACATGGATCTAAGCCACTTATTTTAACTATATGTGTGATTTGGATATGTGCCCATATCTTTATGTGTGCTTTCTCGATTGTGTATGCATAAATTTTAACATGTCCTCTATGGCTCTAATCCAACCTTGTTTTATATTTGTGTATGTAAACATTTAAACATGTCCTTGTATGTTTTTCTCTCTCAAAATTAGTGCCATGTGACCATGTCCATTGTATTGTGGCCCCTTGGCCTTCTTTATGTGCCTCATGTGTTTAAATGTATGCTTTCATGTTTGAATCATCACCATGACACTTGTCTCTTTTTTGTTACTCTAACACTCAATTTTTGATGCCATGAGGGACCTTATGAATCTCCCCTTCATTTTTTTGTGCATTGATGGACATTATGCCCCATCCTACATAAGTAGTTTAAGCATATTATATTCAAATTTATTATATATATGCATGCTTACAGTGTTATATTTATCTTGACAACCTTGTGAATGCTAGATATAATATATCATACATTTACATCTTATGATCAATAAATTTTACATCTTGATGTATGTATACACATTATATTGGTTTATAATGTGGATATATAATATTTTCAATATTACATGTGTGATATGGAGCTGTTATTTTGAGGATAGTTATTGCACAAGTTAAATAATTACCATCAAAAGAGGGGGCATTCATAGGGTTTTTTCATGAAGATAAATCCATTTGAGTTTACTCAAAACATAATTTTCAACATGTAAACAAAGATTATAGAGCTCAAAATCAAGAAAACATAGTGGAAAATAGTAAGCCACATATCAATTTTAGATTGGCGTAGAAAAATCACAAAAGGGCACTAAGACAACACAAAGGATACTAGCAATATGTTTTATTATCAATGGGACCAAATTAATATATATTATCCATATAAATAGGAAAATCTATAAGTGCCAAAATGGTATAATAGTTATAGTTTAGAATTTCATAGCATCAGTCATAGATTATTAGTTATGCTTAGTTTATTCTTAGTTTTACATAGAATCATACCAATTTGATTAGATTTAGGACACCATGCATGGAATGGTCAGTCCCATTTTAGTTTCATATATGCTCAGATACAAATTACTATAACTCAGTCCAAAATTGATATGCATGTATATCATAAATGGGGACATGTGCATGGCACATTATTTCCACATGATCAATTTTATGCCAATTTACTCAGATGGAATGGTAGCTCCTTGTCATTCTCTAGGTTATATACTCTAGACACCATTTGCACCAATTTTTGCACTAAATTTATACCTTATTCCATCTACAATGGTTGGCATTTCTATGTAGTCCTTGAGCTACATTATTGAGTGCCTGAGTGGCCCCTAAGCTGTTTACATTTTAGAGCTCTTGAGTGGCCTAGAACCATCTTATATAGTTTCATGACATCATAAAATTTTAGTCATGGATTAATATACCACACATGGGTAGGTAATGATGGATTCATAGTCTACTTGAGTTCTTGAGCCACACAAATAAGAGGGTTAGACAAGCCATCGATCTAATCTAGGTTAATCATATATTATGATCCACTTAATAGGGGTCAATGATGCTAGAGTCAAAAATGGATTGAGATTTTGAGAAAACTAAACATAGAGATTGAGTAAGCCATCAAATTAGTCCAAGTTATTAACTAATCTGATCACCAACTACACACACATAAAATGTCACTAGGTTTTTGGCATTGGTTTATGTACATAATGAGGTGTATTCATTAATTCACTCTCTCTCTTATCTCTTTACAAATTATTGTCTTTGATTTTGATATTCTTTAAGTAAAGACTGATTCATTCATTTTTCATTTATAGGATATGTAATGGAGAATGATTAAAAACTAAGACATACATTCATGGGCTTCACTTCATAGGTAAGTCCAAGTACACTTCTTTATCCTTTATCCTAGTAATTTTGATTTGATGTATTTATATAATAAAATGGGGATAAATTTATTCATATAAAATACCAATTAAGTGTAATGAGTGTCACTTAAGATCACCCTATCCCTAGATTAGACCTAGACCTATCTTAGGGCCTCTTTTAATCCTTATCCAGATTTCATGCAGGTATATCCCATTCCTAGATGTACTAAAAGTAGTTCCAGACCATCTTTGATGCATTTAGGTCCCTAGTGCACCATATTCTACCACCTATACAGTAGCACAAACCTTTGGAAAATAACACACTATGATAGTAACCTAGGGACTATACTAGTTTCTCTTACCTATTTTCTCCTCCAATAAACACATTTCCATTTCTAAATATACCTTAGGGTCAGCCTAGATCTATTCCACATCTTGAAAATCACTATATCAATATATATACACCACTTTTATCCCTTTATCCACGAGATGGAAATAAAATGCAAATATACACAAACAAGCTCAGAAACAAGTTGTGCAAATCAAGGTCATTAATACTTATTTTTCCTTACTTCTACATACAACCATCTACATCAATCCTAAGCTTAGATTAATTAGATTTCTAGTCTCAAGTCACACTCAAATCACTCAAGTTAGAACTCATACTAACATTCAATTTCAGTTGCACCAACACTTAGATTGGGAGAACTACATTGGGTTTGATCCCCTCTCAAGGTATTGGTATGTAAAAAACTCTTAATAGAATTGGGTGTTGAGGTCACATCCATACTATCTAGATAACATCAAAAAAATTATACTTGTGATCCTCAAATACCTTAACAACATGGAGGTCTATAGTTTCAGTTAAAATTTATTCAAAAATAGGTCACAAATCACAAATCAATGTTTGTCTACATAGGTATAGGCATATAAGACTCAGATGAAGGCATATCCAAAAGTTCATATTATTTTCTTCAAGATGACATTGACATACCCCTAAGGACACTATCATGGTATATTACTATCCAAAGGACCACACTTCTATCTAAAAAAAGTTTTGAGTCTTGACTCTAGTTAATGATGTTCTTAGTAACTTCTATATTAGTTTCCATTTTTTCATTCATCTATCTCAGTCAGTTTCTAGTTAAGTACATCTTTGTGTAGTTCATTTATATTTTTATAATAATTAGATTAGATCAATTATTTTACAAATCAATGGCTATATTTATTTCATATTTATTCCCTAATTTATTATTTCATCCCTTTAATAACCTAGGGTTTTAAACATTGTAATCCCCCTAAAATTTAAATAAACATTTAATTATTAAAGAGGAAGATTCAAATAACAATATAAGATCCCATTCTTTAAGAATTTTTAGAAAGATCTTTGTCAATAATTTGTCATTATTTTCATAGTCTAGATAAGCTACATTAAATACATGCAAATGTTATTTAGGATCACCTTTGCCTTCATACAAATAAAGTTTAAGAGACACAAAACTAATAGGTAATGGATAATATGTAATTTTGGGTGCCAAAGGGTTATTTATAAAAGAATATGAGTCTAGAGAGGGACTATCATGAGAAATAGTTTTCTCAATGTTAACTACATTAGATTGTAAGTTAATAAGTAAATGTGCAGGATTAAAATTTGGAGAGGTAATTGGAGGAGTATAAGTCATGTGACTAGTCATAGGCATATATACATTTGAAAACCAAGTGATATTTATAAACCAAGAGATGGTGTTATAAAAGTGACTAAAAGTGGAGAAATAGGAATGGATGTTATGGTACATGTAGAAATATTAGAAGTATGGTATTTGAAAATTTTAAATGTAAAATATTATGGTATATATGTGGATAATTTATCTTGATGCTTAGATTTTGATGTTAAAATTAGACTAATATCTTAGTCACCTCATGTAGGTTCTCTTGAACACATTGACAAAAATTAGGTAATTCTTGAACTTGATTTAGATCTACTTCATTAAGCTCATTAGGATTAATAAGAGTTTCATGTTCATTATGTACATCAAAGTCAACTTTAGTAATTTTATTGTTGGTTTCAATTTAAAATTCATTTGTAGGATACCAATGAAGTTGAACGTTAACATTATTGGTTTGAGAGAAAAACATCACTATTTTCCATTGTATAATAAACCAAAAGAAGTTTCATATTAGAAATAGTAATACCACTTAATCTGTCACTATAACTTAGTGGCATACAATGAAATATGAATCAATCAATGCTAATGACTATGAATAAAATAAACTAAAAAATCAAGGTATAAGGGTGATCTAGGCAAAGGTTTGAATCATTGTGTGGGCTCTCAAATATACTTATTAATTCATTGATTAGTGTTAGTCCAATGTTTCAAAGTACTAAATATAGAGGTAAAACTTTTATTATAACCCACTAACCAAATTTTTGAGGGTACAATGAGATTAACTTCCTTGGATGATATGTTCCTCTTAGGTTTACTACATACCAAATGCCTATAAGAGGCTTCCTAACTTATAAATAAGGGATCCTAAGCATTTTCAATAGACCATGATGTACGTAGAAACTAAAATTTGTCTTTAGTGTTGTAAAATGGCTATGATTATTGGGGTAAACCCATCACACCATGATCTCTATAAACATAACACCATGTGGCCCTTCATGATAGTAACTAAGTATTTTGAAAAATGTCAGAATACAATTTTTAAAAAAAAGCACAAGAAAATATAAAATAAAGAAAAAAATAGAATTATTTGTGTATATAAATATCAATAAATTTCAACTTGTGATTAAAAAAAGAGATTTGTTGTTGTATTTATTCCATGACAAGATAATATATTTAGAATTGTATTACTCCAAGTTCAAATAAAATTGAATCATTATGTGTCATATTTATATCCAAGTTTGAAGGTTGTTTTATTTTAGTTCTTAGAATTTACAAAACTTTAATGAAATCCCAAGACAAGAAATTAATCAAATAATAAGAAATGTTATAAAAAAAGTGGGTTCACCAGAATGTTTAATCTATTTTAATTGAATGGTCTCAAACTAATAGATATTAAACTATTGAAATTTGAATGTTAGAATATTAGATCTAATAGTAAAATACAATATGATAAACTATTTTATAAAATTAAAAACCTACTAAAAATAGTAAATGATCTTACATATATGGAAACCTCCCTCAAACATATCTTATGTTGACTTAAGAGGCTAAATGTGACTAGAAATCACCTAAAAGGACCTATGTATTGTCATGACCAAATGTAATAATTTAATTTATAATTGGGAAAGTATAAATAAGGAGGATAAGATCATAGTTCAATCTTATATACTAAATGCATCCATGTCAATTTGACTATGTGACTACTTGAAAAGGTAGACTTATTAATTTTGTGTGGTGAGTTTATCTACATAAGACCTAAAAAATAAAAACCATTATTTCTACACATTAATCAATATATGGATCAAATGAAAATGAGGTAATATGCTTAGGGGAATATTCAACTTACCCTAAAAAACCCTACATAATGTGAGTACTACCTATATATCCCAAATTAGCCTCAAGATGAGGTAATTCTCCCTCTTAGGGTGACTATGTGATCATTGATTGTGAAACTATATAAATATATCTATAATATTGATTTAAATACTTGACAATGGATTCCATTGACCTATAATAAACAATATTTAGACTTATCCTATGACTATTAAAATGTATCAGAATTAAAATTGGAAAAAATATTACTCTTTTTCTTAGTGTTTAGTAATATTTCCAAGTGAATTATATATTGATCAAGTGTTTTATTTGAGTGATCTTGATATGATTATATAGGTACATATTTTAAATATTTTTTCTAACCAAATTTACAATAAGTTTAGGAGATCCATTCTAAAATGTTTTTATTTGAAAAAGTTATCATTAGATTGTAGGGAACAAGGCCACAATGCCACCCTATTTGACTTAGTACAAACTTATCTTAGAAGTAAAAATACTAATATAAAGGGTCTTATAGGAACCTATAGGTTTAATAAGGATTAATTATATTGAAATATGGATGTCTATATGATGTTTTAAATATTTAAAAGATGGTGAAGGTTCTCTTGTAGATTGTGAGCTAGCGAAATGCCAAATAGACCAAGCAGGGTAAGGATGATAGAAATACACATTATCAAGAAATTTAAAGATTAAATTTATGTGTATACACTCTTGTTTTCAAGTGGGTAATTATGTCCCTAATGGGTAGTAAAACTTGGAAGGTTCTTGTAATAAATAATATCTTAAGTGATTTTCTGCAATGAAATTGCTTAGATGTTTTGCAATAATAAAATAAAATATCAAAAAATTAAGAGTAGAATAATTAGATCCAGAAAAATAATTGAAAAAATATTAGATTACCTGATAATTATTATTGATTTAATTCAAGGGGAAATCTTTAAAATAATGTAATAATATGTTAATTCACCATATTATGATAAAATACTAACCACTACCTCTTATATATACTCTACTTAGCCATGGTTATTCCATAGACCGACCAAGATAATAACATACATAATTAAAATAACATAATATGAAAGGTGCATGACACACAATTCAACCACACATATCATTAGACACACTATATATTAATATCTAAACATGGCCATCCCATTCAAAATAATGATTCCCTCAACATTGAATCAACTTTGGATGTTATTGCATGAAATAATCATACCCCCATGTTGCACCTTCACTATTAAAACTCTTCCACTTGATAAAATATTGATTGAGCTATTATTTTTAAAGCATTTTTATGTGTGTATGAAGGATATCCTTAGATTTCAAAATGACTTTACCTTCTTCATCTAGTTCAGGTAACTCATTTTGGGTAGAAACTATTTATCTAGTGAGCTTCATGAAAGATACATGAAATATAAGATGTGTGTGATTGGATTGGGGTATCTATAGATTATATTCCACACTACCAATTTTATATAAGATCTGATAAGGTCCATAATACTTATGATAATATCCTTTTTTTTAATTCAAAGACATATGCTTATATGGTTGCAAGAACACAAAGACCCGATCACCAATATCAAAATTCTTCTCACTATGATGTTGATCAACTTACTACTTCCTTATATTCTATGCCATTTATAAATTATCCCTTAAACTAGATAATACCTCTTATTGATGTTGAATGTGTTCCTCAACAACTCAAAACTTGGTTTGAATATTCAAAGATGATGTGATGGATTGGGGATTATAACAATGAAGTGCCACAAAGGGATACATTTTAGAAGATGTATAGAAGGAAGTGTTATACCACCATTCTATTAGAATATTTAATGTCCAAGTGGGATAATTTAAACCCTTGGCATAATTTGATTTATTATTAAATAATAATAATTTATTATTTATTAAACAAAAGGTCAAAACCTCATATAAATAAATAATAAAATATTGTGATTTATTATTAACCAATTAATTTAAATGATTCTCAATAAGGATGGACCTGTTGGTTACAATGATCACATCCCTTCACATTTATTATAAATAGGGTCTTACCCCTATTGTATTACTCATGGAAATACACTTAGTGAATTTAATATTTACATGTGGAAATACTTAAAAAGGTTCTGTGAAGGCTTATGTGAAGAAGTGAGAAGGGAAGGATTTGTATTGGGGTATAGAGTTTCTCAATTATAGAATATCATCTTCATTAGTTTTTTACCTCTTGGAGGTTTTCCCAGTTTAAATTCTTGTGTGATGTGGCATTTCCATGTACTCTTTACCATTATTTATTCATATAGATATAATCTATATTACATATATATATTATATTCTATTGATTTTATCATGGTATCAGAGTAATGAGATGATTGGATGATTAGAAATATTTTTTTTCAAATGATTCAAATATTTTTCAAACAAAATTTTATTTATCTAAGCCTAAGGCACATAACTAGCCTAAAAAAACTCAAAAATTTGATTTTTAGTCAAAATTAAATGTTTAAAATTCCTTTATTGTAAATTTTTTTTTGGAAGATTGGAACAAATGTAAAGATTTTTGAGTTCTTTTAAAATTTTATGGGCTCTCCCAAAAATTTACAGGGGTACCATACTTCAGCTTGGGTAATTCAAAATATTGATTTATTCATAAAAAATTCTATTTTGAGGGTCTAGTTATGTTTATCAAACAAAAATAGGAGGGTTGCTAAAGTTTTAAGCAAATTCAAGAATTGTAAAAGGAGATATGAGCTCTTGAAATTATATAGAGGATCCATGAAGCTATAGGTATTTTTAAAAATTCATATAGTTTTGAAAAAGTATTTAAAAAATAAACTATTTATTAATTTGTTTTTTCCAAAACCTGGGTCCTATCTTGGAAAAAGATAGAATTACTAGAAAGCTAAATTTTTTTAAAAAAATCACTTATGTTATTTACATGTACATAATATATTTTTTCATATATATATTTTTTAAAATAATAAAGAAGGTCTAAATATAGATTAGTGCATGTATTGTTTTGAAACATTTTCTAAAAGAGTTGGTGGTCTATATGTTTGCTAGATCTTATAACTAAGGAGGTTCCAAGTTCAAAACCCCTGTATTCAATATTTTCTGACTTGGTCAAAATATTTTTTCAAATTTAGTTTAATTTTAAATCCATTTTTTAGTTCACATGCCACATTTGCTAAACCCTTGACCTATCATCTAGTTCTTCAACTTTTGACCTAGTGAGTAATATTTTGACAAACATAGTCATGTAACCAGTCAATCACTAGGTTTTGATATGTTCTAGATGCATTGGACTGGTATATTAATTTGAAGTCTCTTATTGAATTTTTTACACATTTTTTAATAATAGTGTTTAAGTGGTCATTTTGAGTGCGACTCTTTTGACACCTATATTAGTGTAACTTTAATTCAATATTTTGCATTGTTTGACATATAAATTGTGTAATTAAGTATAGTTTCATGTGAAATTCACTTTATTTTTAAAATAGTTCAAAAATTCATTTAAAATAGGTTTTTTTTAAGCATTTGTTTACTATCTTGTTTAAATGGAATCTATGGATTCACCTCATTTTCCCTTAGATAAATCTTAAATGCTTAATGAAAATAACTATAATATATAAAAAAAATCATGTTAAAGCTAAATTTATGGTTTGAAAGTTATATAATATTGTCATTGGGATTGAAAAAGGCCCTTCTAGATGACATGTTACCCCTAAGCTTACCAATGCATTTCAACAAAAATCACAGGAAGCTATGACCATTATATTGTGGAGTCTTAAGGATGAATTCCTTATCCGCATTGGTAATCAAGAATCTCCTAGTGATGCTTGATAACTCCTTGAATCCCTGTACAAGGGCAATGTTCTCTTGAATATTATTAAGTTAATCCTTGAATTACTAACTATACCTATGAAAGGTGATGATAAAGTTATGAATTTTATTGATAAAATTAAATACATTAAATATCATTTTGATAAATATAATTATAATTTGATATAGGATCAATTGTTTTATTTTATCATTTAGTTAAATATTCATAAAATTTTTTAAAAAAATATCTCAATTTTGAATTATAAGTATCAAACTAAGCAAGATATCCCTGATCTTACCACTTTGTCTACTATCTTAATTCAAGAAAAGCAAGTCATGACCAATTTTGATTCTAAAGAGAATCACAATCACCCACTTCTAAATTTAAATAATATTTTTGATAAAACTAAAAACCATAAATCTAACCCTAATTTTACTAAAGGCAAATATAAGAATAAGAAATCTGGTAATAAAAATCATACACCTAAGTTTAATAGAAATTACAATGTGTCGTAAATTTGGTCATATAAGGGAAACATATTATAAAAACAAGGATACAAATAACAATAAAAATTATAAAAACAAAAAATTGAAAAAATCTAACCAAAACAAGCAAACAAATCAAAACCCTAATCAGAATAATAATCAAGATTTTTAGGTCAAATTGGGTCGCCTATAGGTAAAAAATTGAATTTATAGGTATATATGGGGTGTAATATGAGTGTCATAGGCTATATTCTAGTTTATTTAATGCTATATTGCCTTTTTTAAGCCTAAGTCATGGTCTCATAGGTTTATTTATCATTTTTAGTCATTAAATATGGTTTTAAGGGTCATAAATGCAAGTGGCATAGTTATCATGCTGAATATGTGTCATATTTTCATGGTAAATGTCCAAGAAGTCAGTTAAGAAGTTATATATGTTAGTTACCTCAAAATATTGTAAGTTACCTAACTAAAATTGTAGAAACCAACTAAAATGCGAGAAAATGGCACTTGTATGACACATAAGGAAGCGTGAAACATGGGGAAAGATATTAGGGGGACTATTCACCTTCTAAATAATCATATATATGCTTAGTTTGAATTGAAAGTTCCATTTTAATGTCAAAACTATTCTATACCATTCTTGTTTTTTTGAACAAATTAAAGTAACACTCAAATTTTTGCTCGATATGAATAGTACAAGTAGTTTTAGGATAAATTATTTTTGGAGATGATAATACACTAAGAGACCTTCATTTTAATATATGTATTTTTAATATTGGTCAACTAGGATTTATGAATCATTGCTAACAAGTTGACTATGATTTATTACTATCTATTTCATGCACCCTATAGGTTTTGATTCATTTTGGAAAAATACATGCAAACCTATTGGTGATATTGGATTCCTTATCATATGGCATCCACTCTTGGTTTCATTATTCATGAGGTTTGGATGAAAAATGTGGTCTATGATGCAATAAGGTATCGCCATGTGCAGTTTTAGTTGGAGTGCTTGTATTTACTGAGTGTCTGTCCCCTGTAGGTGTCTCATTCAACTAAGAAAGAATGTTTCATAAACCTATGGGTCATGTGACCACATCCTTTCATGTTTGGGATTCATTATGTTACATCTTGGTTTTCTCCCAAGTTTGTTTCCTTTCATTGTCAACTCTTTGCACATTTTCAATTGTAGTCCCATGCATAAGCTTGCCCATCCTATCTATGAAGTGGTAATAGATGTGTATTGGATTCTCCAAGACTTTAAGAGTTTACTAAAGTTATTTTTATTATTTGGGAGATGTAGGGTTGACCATAGGCTCATACTTCATGCCAAACAATCAATTGATACCTTTATCTACCCTTTTTCACATGTATGTAAGTGTTTTCAAGGTGGGAAAGGTATTTTGAAGCTATTTACAAGATGTTTATTGACTAAGATCATATGTTTTAAGATTTAAAATGGTATTTTATTAGTCTTGAATCTAGTTACATCATATTTTGATACATTTCATGCTTTACCTCTATAATTTGCCCAATGCACACCCACAAGGCCATTTGATGACATCATACTAAGGTATGAGAATGTTGATGTGTGTCATAAATTATTGGTTATATTTAAGGTACATTAGGAGGTTTTTCAAAATAATATGAGTTTAATTTCCATGCATGTTTTCTAGTTGTTCATGTCTAGTCCACTATTTGAGCATCAAAACAATCATCTACAAGTGGTTGAATAGTAGATTCAGGTATTATATGGAGGGTTGGAATAATGTGACACCTCCTTGACATATTAAGATAGTAAAAAAAGTCATAAAAACCCTATTTAAAGCACCTATAATGTGAAAAGAAGCTTGGCGTCCTATTTTAAGGTCATGATTGAGTTTTGGGATCAATCCCTAAAAGAGTAAAATAAAGGTCAAGGGGTTTTTGGTGACCTTCCATAACC